>JAJEKB010018161.1:0-39975 GCA_022393335.1 Macrotrachela quadricornifera
TTTTTTTGTAGTGTAGAGTATTTATGAGAAAACAAGACAAATGCGCAGTAGAGTTACTCATCCCATATGCGTTATTGTTTGATCAATATTTATTTTATGACAATCAAAGGAAGAAAAAATAATTTAACCCTATAAAAAAAAACTCGGTAGTAAAGCATAATACTTATGAAATTCAAGTCAATAAAACGGCATGTTTGATAGAATTCATTTTTTCATAAACAGACATAAAAGAATAGAAGTGAATAGTGAAAATATTATTGTTACAACAATTTGAATGTATGCATATATCATAAAGGCTAGATGTTTAATATAAGAAAATATGTTGAGAACTCTGAACTGTACTAATCAATAAATCAAAATAATATTCACTAAGATCCATTTTGACTTCATATAGTTATAAGTTGACTGTTTATGAGATTATTTATTATTGTTTGAATACTAACATATATCAATCTACACATCAACAATACCATGACATTTTTAGATTTTCAATAAGTAGTTATAGATATCCACTAAAAGATCAGTCTTAACATAAATTTTGTTATGATATTTTTGATTATAAATGTATTAAACAAATGAATCAAGATTATATGTTGACACATTCATATATTGATGTCTTTCGTTCAATAGTTGCCTTCATTTTATGTGCATAATTTGATTTAGTTGATAATGTTTTGTAGTTAATCTGATGAATTCATTTAATGTCAAAATTTATGAGGTTAGCAAAAATTTTTTATTTAAGACTTTATTAGGTTGAAGATGAAGAGATATCTATTGAAGAACAATGATATTATCGCCATAATTTATTAGTAATTAATAATTGTGATGTTGTAAGCATAAAAGTGATAATTTAAAAGGTATTATTGTTCAAATGATTTATACGATACTTTTCGAATTAATTGAATTCATCTTAACATTTTGGTAAAATTATTGAATTGGTATATCCACATGATTTTAAACAGTACTTATATTTGATTGAATTTATTCGGTTTTTCATCTTATCATGATGTTTATGTTATTTAGGTAAAATTATCGTGCGTAAAAATACATCACAAAAAGTTGAAAATTTATTGTATATTTTATATTTACAAATATCTTTGAGTGAAAATATGAGAGGATAGGAAAAGAATGGCACAGATATATCTTCTACATAGTTGAATAGAAAAAAACAGTGAATATTTATTTTATTTTTTCTATTATATAATATGTAAAACAAAAGAATAAATTTCGAGCTTATGGTTTTTTATGCAATATTTTATTGTTTGTGATGAATATTTATTCTCAATCAATAACAAAGATGATGAAGTGAATCGTAAGGAAGACACTAATAGTAAGGCTTAGCAAATATGCATACTTTTCTGATAAAGTTATTTCTCTGATAATGGTATCTGAAAATTAAAGTACACAAGACTTTGTGATTAATTAATATTATTCTTTCTATATATAATTGAATTATACAAGAAGGAAAATTAATTTTATTTATCATCATATATTAGGACTAAGAAAATTACATCTACTATATTGTTCTTCTTTATAGTAAAGATATTTTTTTATATTTACTTATATATTGCATTATTGTAGATATTATTCACTTAACATATACTTTTAATATTAAAAAAAGTTATTCTTTAAAATAAATTTATGAATAATTAATATTAAATCACCATTTAGCATAATGATTTTCTGCAACACCAAAACCATTTTCAATTACGTATACATCATCAAATAATTCGATAGTTCCATTGTACATACCAAAAGCTTGAACGAAATCTCCCGCAACAAAAAACATATTGATATGTTCTTCTTGACTACCCCATGGTTGGAAACTAAGACGAATCTTTGGACTTGTAGAACTACTATCTTGTGTAGAATAAATTTGCCATGGTTGACTAGTTTGATATTGTTCTTCAGGTAATTCATAGATAATTTGATTTACCGTATAAACTTTTCCGGCAATCCTATTATATAAAATTTATTATTAATGAGATATTTTTTTTCTCTGTATAAAACTCACCAAACAGCATTCTCCATTGAAATACCATTCTCATCATTATAAACAACATCTGAAAGATTGATACCAATTGTTACAGGTGTATTGTCGGATGATTTAGTTCCTACTACGGAAAGTGAAACCCTAAAATATTTCAATGAAAATTAAAATATTCATTTTAATTAATTACCATTTCCAACGAGATAATCTTTCTGAATAAGCCAATGTCCAGTCAATACTACTAAGACCATCAAGTAAATCTTCTTTATTATTACCTATAGTTATTTTTCCTTGAGAAGATAAACCAGCTAGTTTATGTGTGTAAGCTGGACGATTTTCTTCTACTGGATAAATTAAAACCAATGATTGATCGTTTTCATTTGAATAATCTATTTTAAAATCAACTGATATTTGAAGACCATTACTCATTGGTACTTTTGCATCGATTTCATATATTTTTTTATTTTTATTATAACAGGAATGAATATATTCTGATGAAGATTGGTAAAAATTTGTACATCCATCAATAGATGATTTTGCTTGTTCTTGAATAGCTTGTGCTAATATAGATCTACCCGAATATTGATAAAATTGTTTTTCTTGATTTGTTCGATCAATTACATAGACAAATGCATTAGCTATATAATTGAAATTTGCCATAGCAGCTACAATAAAATAACGTGAAGTTGAAATGGATTTGAAATCCCAATGTTTAAGTCCAATAAAATTGGATAATTTCGATGGAGAAACCCATGAGTAGTCAATTACTGAAAGTGGCTTTGTATAGCGACCATATTCATTTGATTTTGATGGAAGACGATCGTGGAGTGAACCAAGATGCTTTGGTTTAGGTAAGCTTACATATCGAACATTCTCTATAAAGCCAAATAAAATTGCAAACAAAGGTATCAAAATTGTAACAATAACAATAAAACGAAACATCTTTATTTGCTGAAAGCGACCTATGTAATTCTTTAATCTTTTTCAGTTATGTGTCTTGATAAACTAACAACTTTTTTAAGCTATCGTTCTTATCATTATTTATTTATTTTGAAAAATAAAAAAAATATACATGAAAATGTTTAACAATTGTTATAACATTTTTTAGCAAGTTGACCATCTTGTGTCAACCAAATATAGTTGCAGCTACCACAATAGTAAGGATAACATTTAGCACCTGGAACTTGTGGGCATTTCAAGTTCTAAAATTAATAAGATACAGTGAAATGTATAACAATATGAAATACTCACATTGCATGGATTTTGAAAACAATAAACTCTTGGTTGATCAGTTGGACAAGTATCTGTCGTATCAGCAGGTGCTCCATATATACCTAAAATAAAATGATAGAAAACATGAACGTTTCTAGAGATTTACTTACCTCCGATTACCAATATTAAAAGAATAGTAACGGCAAGACAAATTTTAGTTTGCATTATGTTTTGTGCTTATTTGAGAATAGAATAATGTTTTGCTTGTACAGTCTGTATTTATAGGTACTCATAATAAAGCTTTCTTATTGATATTCGTAAGTATAATTTTCTATTTGTCATACCTTTTTAACGTCATTCAATACATAGTTTCTTTTTATTCTATTGCGCATGTGCAATACAACGTTGAAGGACAAATATAATATATATGCAATAGATGATTAAGTTTTATTGTTCTCTCGAGCATAAATATATTTATATACTTCTAGAAAAATTATTTTATAGATTTGACTAATATTTTTAGGTGTCTCTATATGAATCACATAATGTATGCCTTTTTTTTCTTATTTTACTGACGCAATTATTTTGTCATGAATTTTGTCTCTAGCCGGTATTAATATTACTAATATGCTATACGCTTCTTTTTTTATAGTTTGTTCATTAATATCATTATTACGACGCACAAAAAAAAATATATGACGAAGTTTTTAAGAACAATAAACATAACAGAGAAAAAATGTAAATAAAGAAAAAAAAGAAAAATAATTAACATCAGTTCCATATACATACATTGAATATACACGTAGATCTGACATATACATAGATATAGATGAATAGAGAATAAGAAATCTTATTAATTCTGCATATTCTTTTTAGTAATTATTTGATTATTTTAAGTGAACAAGTAAAATCGTGAACATATAAGAGTAAAATGTACACACATGCCCAATATTACAATGTGGTATGTTATATCACGGATAGAACGAGAGATTATATATTTCAAAAAAAGAAAAAGTTGAAAAGAAAGTTAAATACTATTTCATATGTACGGCATTGTACTGTTGTTGTTGCGCTTGAGCAGCAACAGCAGCTGCTGCAGCTGCTGCCGCTGCTCGTTGCTGCTGTACTTGTTGACTAACCTTGAGTGAACGGCGAAATATCAAAATATGTGGTTCTAAAAATAAATCAAAAAGAAAAAAATCTTTTTTTTAATTTCTATTTAATTTTTTTTGTAAGTTACTTACCAGGCTCATGAATCATAAAATGAACCCAACCAAGTGATTGTTGAACACCAAGATGTCGCCATTCATGCTCTGTTAACAGTCGACCTTTAGGAACTTTCTTAGCAATTTCTTTGGGCAAAATAACATGACGATATTCGTACATTTCCTAAATAGGAAAAAAACTAATTTTTGAACATTAAAATATATAAAATTATTTACATCTTTATATGTATCCGAATAATATATCTGTTCTTTTTGAGAGTCTTTATCTTTTTGAGCAGCGTCTTTAGCGGCCATTACTGACGACAAAAAAAGAAACAGAAGAATATGTAAACGACGACAAATGATAATCGATCTTTTTTGTCAATCTAAAATAAATTAAATAATTCTCTTCAGTTTTTTTCAAAATATAATGAAACGAAAATATTCGATCGGATTATGATATTCGATGAACGAATGAAATATAAAGAAAAAAAAATATCTAACACATAGAAATTAAAAAAAAAAAGAACAAAAAAGTTATCTGACAATGAACTAAAAAAATTTAAGACACAAAAGTTATTTATTCATCACAATGACTAGCAAAGCCTGATTCTTGAAGTTCATTATCTTCTTCATTAATATTATCATGTATGACTTTATAATGATTAACAGCCACTCGAAGTCCACCATTAATATTTCCACTACGTGTAGTCATACTCTTTTTTGTATTTGTTGAATCACCAAGTGGATAATTTGCTGATACATTCATTGTTGCACTAACTGGCATACGTGTTGTTGGAAAATGTGTGTTTTGTTGTTGCATTGCAGGATCTGGTTCAACACGATATTTTAATAAACGACGAAACATAAGTACAAATGGTTCTAGTAGACAATGTCATAAAAATATTTTATATTAGAATGAAAGATTTTTACCAGGCTTGTGAATAAGATAATGTTCCCAATGGGGTCCTTGTTTAATTCCCAATGCACGCCATTCATTTTCGTCCATCAGACGACTTTTTGGAATTAATGATGCCATACTCTTATCTAAAATAACATGCCGATATTGATACATATGATCTTCATCTATAAAAATAATAAAAAATAAACAAGATAATTTATTAAAATAAAGCATTTTTTTAACATACAAGTTGATGAATAACGAGGTGGCTTCTGTTGTTGATCATGTGGCATATTGTTAATAATAATCAATTAAAATTCAATCTAAAACAATAAAAACAATAAATATCCAGTAATCGGTAACGAATAAATACGAATATGTTTAACTTTTTAAAAAATAAACTGAGTTTGTACAAAACAAAAAAAAACCGAAAACAGAAAACAAAATAAGATGATATTTTAATGTTTTATCTGATTATATTTGTTTTGGTTTTCATTATGTTTTAAGCATTTCATAAAATTTTCTTTGTTCTTCAGCACGAAAATCTGCTTTAGGTAATGAACGTTTTAATCCTCCATCCCATTCTAAATCAGCAAAACCACCTTTTTTAGCAATAGCTGCTTTAACACGACGAGCAAAATCAATTGATAATTCATCTTTTTCAATTTTCATTGGTGGTAAATAATAAACATCAACAACAATCGCCCATGATGTCATCATTAATACTAAATATTGAAATAATTCATGTTTCGATGAATTCCAAAAGGCATCACCAAATCTATTATCATATTTAATAGCAACAGGATAAATAAGTGCTTCATTTATTTCAAAACAACCTTTTTTAAACATCATTACTGATGTATTATTTATACAAGTACCTTCAGGAAATATTAATATTGGTAAATTATTTGAATTTTTTATATGTTCACGCATTTTTTCAGCAACCATATGACGATCTTTAGCTTCTGAACGTTCAAACCATATATGATTTGCTGTTTTTGATAATGTTTTTTGTATTAAACCAAAAAAACCTCCATGTTTTTGTCCAATCATTGAAAAACCATTATCTGTTGATAATATAATAACATCAATAGGTGATGTATGATTAGCAACACATATTGATGCACATTTAGCACGATATTCAGTATTATGATATGTTATTATAGCAGAAAAAACACGTGATAATATACGATGTAAAACAATATTAATATAAAATCCAAAATGTAATTTTGCATCATGTATTGGAAAATATTTTAAAAATATAATTGAACCTAATATCCAAAAAATGGCAAGAAAAAATAAACATATACGAAATGGAAATAATATAAAATATCGTATAAGAAAACCAATAAACCATAATAATGTAACACGTAATGAAAATGATTCATGTTGTTGTTGAGTACGAGTTAATAAATTCCATACAGCCATTTCATCAGCAGACGTAAAACGTTTTGTTACTTCATCATCAACAATTGCTTCAAGTCCTTGTCGAGTATAATCGACGATATCATCTAAAATAAATATTATTTTAAATATTAAATTTCAAAAAAAATTCAAATTTTTAATTCTTAAAAATTTCTTTTCAAGAAAAAAAAAACAAATTCTTACTTAATTTAAATTGAATATCAGTTTGTGATGATATTTTTTGATTATTTTCTTCAATTAAATATTCGTTTTTTGATTCATCAACAATTGCTATATTTGAATTATCAATTGATTCTTCAATACTAACTGATTCTACTTGTGATATTTTAGATTCATGAGATGTTATATCTGAATCAATAAAAATTTCTTTCTTTTTTTTTATTTTTGTTGCATAATCAAACACAACTGTAAGTATTTTAACATAGAATCTTCGTATACCAAGTGACAAATTAAGTACAGCAAGTGTAAGAACAAGTGTAACGATACTAATTATTGGTAAAAATAGAAAACCTAATATTGCAAGAATTTGTATTCCAATTGTCATACGTTGTTTTAAATTGTATGATAATAAACGATGATAAAGTCTAAAGAAAATTTTTTTCTTTTTTTGTTAAAAAACTATTTATGACACATACCTGAATCTTTTTACTTTAACCATTCTTTTCACAATAATACAAACTAACGAAAATAAACGATAAAATTGTGTATTTTATTTTTCTTTTTCTTCTCTGATATATATGTATTATGTTCTATATAGAAAATATCATCGTCCTCTTCAGCTAGAAGAAAAATATAGGATAACTACGTAACTGATTATCGTATATGAATAAAACCCTCGATTTTAAATAGACAAATATACTGCGCATATACGAAGCTATATTAATATTATATTATATAAAATCAAAGGAAAAGAAACGTTGTTTTCCATAATTTTAATTAATAAATTTACGATGAAAAAAAAAAATATTTGAAGAAAAGGTGATTATTACTTGCTTATATTGATTTGCTAACATATTTTATTGTAGATATTTTCTTATATAAATGGAATGAATATAAGTCTGTCAATGGTCATGATTTTCCTTTTGTTGCTGATCAGCAGCGAAAGAAATCAGGAAAATGATTGTACATACTGATCAATAGTGCAATATGCTGATTAATGGTGACATGTTTGTTTTTAGGAAAAGTTTATAATTAATCAATAGAATATAAATAGCTAGAAAGCCGATAGAAAAGAAGATAATGATAAAATCAGTGTAGAGACAAACAATAACATTGAAAAATTTTCATTAAACGCGATTATTGTAATCATACCTTGTAATTTAATGATTGATCTTATCATTTGTATGGTATTCTGAAAGTTCCGACACAAACAAATGTTTTCTTTTTAAGATATTAGGTATCTAAAAAATGGATTTGTTTTTCGAAGTCTTGTGAGAAAGTAATGTTTTTTACACACATACGATTTCAGAAAAGAAACCTTCGTTTGAGCTGAAACATCCAGAAGATCATAAGAAGAAAGACCCAATGTCATAAATCTTTTTAAAGTTTTTATCTATACTATGCGCAAAATATAAGTTCAGATAGAGATTAACAATTGAGACAGTACTTTGATCAATCTAATTTGTCTCATTCATTAAATTTTTCATTTGAAGTAATTATCACATATAACATATTTTTCTTTACAAAAAATTTCAAACTTTAATCAGTAATTTTTCTCCTTTTCTTTCACATATTCACGTAACATTTATTCACTAACGACAAATTATCGATCATAATAATGTATGTTTTTTGTTGCATCTACGAAATATTCTTTTTTTTTTATTATATTTTAAAATTACTGTTACATTAAACTAAAAAAAACGAAAAAAGCAAAAGAAAATAAGTGCATAAGTATACAAATACTCCCACATTAAGCATAAAAGCAAGCAAAAAAAAAAAAGTTTTTTTTCGATAATCACATATGTATTCTTATTAATTCGATAGTTATTCGAATGTAAATATTATCACAAAAAGAAAATTATTATTTGAGATTCTAACAGATGAGAATCATAAAATAAAATAAAATAAAGTTGATTTAAGCTTTAGATGATCGTATTTGTTCATTTCCATTTCCATCATCTTCCACTGTTACACTCGTAGCATGTAACATTTTTTCTTGCTGTCCAGCTAATACATTCGCAGCAGGAGATGTCGATTTAGTACTATGTAATGTAAGTCTATAACAGAAAAAAAAATCTTTTTATTTTCTTCTTTTCTTTTTCATTAAAATTAAACTTACTTGTGTAATAAAAACATGCTTATAGCAGCAAGTATTAGAAAAAAGATACAACTCGTAAAAATAATTTTTAAATGGAAATCCTATAAAAATAAATAATTTTATTTAATAAAAAAAATATTTATTTGATTTTTTCTTACTTTAAGAAGTATCACAACAACGATTAAATTTAATGGAATACGAAAATAATTCATTATAGTTGCACGAGCTAAATAAAATAAAATAAAGAATAATTATTAAAAACTAAAATTTTTTCAACAAACCTTCTTCGGGTACATATTTACTTCGCATTGTTGCCATTGCTCTTAAATAATTAAAATAAGAAAAAAACAAACTTTATCAATTAAACATACGGCCAAAATATTCCAATACAAAATTCAAAGATTAAAAATGAAACAAACATTGTTACTTGTGCCTGAATAAAAATAAATAAATAAATTTAATATTTAATCAATTAAAAATATAAATTTTTCACTTACTCCTGGCATAAAAACGGGTACACTTAAACAACATGCTGCGATAACAACAATATATCTAAATATCAATAAATTAAATATTAAATAAATAGATAAAGAAATATATCAACCTCATAAATGATTCTGGTGTTGTATAATTACAAAAAACTTTAAATGAATTTGATCCCATCATCATTGCTACCATATAACTTGCAAATACATATCCTAAAATATATTTAAAAAAGAAAGAAATATTCTTCATCTTATTTCATGAATATGTTTTTTTTATTTTAACCATGTGGAATTGGTGGGTTTTTATTATCTGTTTTATCAATTACGGCTTTATTTAATGCTTGAGTTAATGCTGGTGTCCATTCAAGTACAAAGACATACATTGATGCTTCAAAAAGTGCTTGAACAATACCCAAAAGAAATATTTTTCGATCTTTAAAAATCAAATTAAATAAAAATCATATAAATATTCAATTCTTTTTTCTTTTATATACCCGATTTAATTGAATACCAAGCTGATAAAAATGATTGAGAAATAGGTGCATTCGCATCACCATAATTTTCCGTCCAAGTTGTTACCAACAAAGCACACATAGCAAGAAATGAAAGTATTGCTGTATCAAACGGAGCTCTTAAAATAGAATATTAGATATTAATGATTTCTTTTTTTTTTAAATACATATCTGATTCAAGTTCAAATATAATAAAGACCTGATTATACAAGGTCTTTTATCAAGGCATTTATTTTTTTATAATATATCAAAAATGTATGGTATTCTTATTCTTTATAATTCAGACTTGAATTTAGCGATTTTAAAATGTTTCTCTTATCTTAGTATAACTTACACGTATCCAAATGTATTTGCAACTAGTTGTGCTATAATTCCTGATAATATAGCTACAACTGAATTTCCAAAATAAGCATTTGCAAATATCATTCCTAGTGTTTCTGATTCAAAATTTCTCTAAAAACAAAAAAAAAATAACATTTATAAATTATTTTTTATTAAAATTAATCTAAACATACTCGTCGATGTTCATTAACTAACCACGATTCAAATGCACTAAATAATACTGATGTTGCCATACCAGCAAGTAATCGTCCAACAAATAATATTTGAAAATTTGGAAAATGCTACAAATTATAAAAATCAAAAAAATAAATAAATAAATCAACAAAACATTTCATTGTATTAACCTTTGTTACACATGATACTCCATAAAGTATTCCATATATTAAACATGTATTTCGTCGACCACTAAGAATGAAATATTTTAAATTAGAAAATTCGTTTTTTTTATTTATTTTTAATTACTATTTATCAGCTAAAGAAGCAACTATTGTACCAAATATCATTGATGAACCAAATCCAGCAATAAAAAGTACTTCAATTTCATGTTTTTGAATTCCATAACTTTCATATAAAGCATAAACATGTGGTCCTTGAAGCCAATCACCAGCTAAAAAAATGAGAATATTTTGAAATTTTTTTTTATTTTTAAGACTTTTTTCTTTTTATAAAATATTACCAACTGCTAGTAAATAAACAATTAAATAAACTTGTTGAAAACGTCGATAATTTGGATCTTTTGATTGTTGTTGAACTTGTCGTGTATACAGATGTAAAATAATACATGCAAATATTAAAAAACCAAGGGCAAATACAAACATGTCCATGGTTATTTAAAGAAAATTATTATAGAATATTTTAACGATATTGGTTCGTACTTTTTCTGTTACGCTCCGTTGATACAGTGATAAACAGAACAAAATCGTCCTTTATATGTATATACACTTGTTTTTTTTAGTAATAATCGCAAACGAATAGAATTACGTTGTTGATAACGTCTTGACACTGTTAATTGGTCGAATAATCAAATTTATTTTAGCGTATTTTTTGCATAAAAAAGACTAATTTTCATTTGAGTAATACATCTTAATATTAACTGAGACAAAGAAATAGATTTTGAAGTAAAATTGAAAGTTTTTCAAAAAATTGTTAGATGTCACTACTTCATAGTTATGCTTGATAAAAGGTTTTTTTTTTCGAGTACTTTTAGTCAATGTTTTGATACTGAAAGTTATAGAAGATGATGATTAATAATTCTTTAAATGACATGACTTATCACTTTGAATATAGAACGAAAACAACCATAGGTCAAAACAAAAAAAAAATACTTGTGTCGATAAATCGATTTAGATCAATTGTCACATTATGATATAGTTTCATTTATAAACAAATATTTTTTACAATTTGATTTGAACTTTTCGATTAGTTATTGTCTAATTAGATTATAAAAATTCAAAGTATTTAAAACGAAAATATCTGACAAGATATATAATATAAGTGTGATTGATGATACATATATATATATACATATTTATTTCGATTTGAATTGATGTCTTTTTCTTTTTCAATCTAATATTTACCATGCAGATTTTGCCGTTTGTTTATCAGAAATAGTACTCCGAAATGAATTAGTTTATTTCTTCCGAAAGAAAATACTAGCGTAATTCACTTATGTCGATATGTATGCCGATAAATTTGTATTACTCTAAAATAAATAATTAAGAACATACGTAAGATTTGATCAAGTCAACAATTCAATTATCGATATAAAATGTTATTGTCCATTAAATATAGATTTTAATAATAATAAAAAAAATAAAACATATCATGATGAATATTATGAATTGAAAACTTACCATGATCAATTGAATTCAATAAACTATTATCTTATGAAAAAATATACTGATCGATTATAGATGATATATCGTACAATATTAAGGAATACTCTCAAGCAATAATAAAACATTATTTTCGATTACTAGTGCTTGAGAATACACTTAGTTTTACGAAAGTTTTTTTAAATTTTATATGTATCTATTGTTTATAAAAGCAAAAATTTGAATTGCTTACTCAATGAATCTATTATTTCTAGTTGTTGCGTGTCTATGATTCTTATTATTTACTAAAGAAAAAAGAACTACATATTGAAGACATAAAGAGAGACATGCGTTCATTCTCTTGTCATTCAGTTAGTTACTGATCACAATCGAATTTTATCTCCTTTTCTTTATTCTTCTTTTCCTGATTCCTTTGTTCTCTTGCATTTTTTTTCTCTTTTTTTTTTTTTTTTTTATTCGAACTTATGATGAAAATGATGATGTGACAACACCATTTTGTTATATTCATTCTATCTTCTATAGATAATATTATGCACATACAGTTTAACCAGTCGGAATCTCAGTTGGACTGAACTAGTTGATTTATGCTTCTATTTTTCTTGTCATTGTTGAAAGAATAGATATAAAAAAAACCGGAATATTCTATTTCTTGTTTTAATATAGATTGAATTAATTTGCTTTTTTTCCTTCTGTTCTGTTCATTGTTGGAAATTGGCCGTAGCACTAGTTATGATGAGAAAAAGAGACAGCATGTATCATTTATGAATACAAATGAGTACCCTAGAGAGAATCTAATCATGGAATATTTTAGTTTTACTTCTATATGGTTTGTTTATCTGTACGTATATGTATATATATATGTTTATAACTAATAAAAACGGTGTTTTTTTTAATAATGATAATAGCGAATAAACAGAAAATTTGTTAATTTTTATAAGTATGTAGAAAAATACAAGAAGCACTGTATCTCTATAGTTGTTGATATACAACAAGAGAAGAAGAAAAAAAAGATTATATGTATAAGAGAAAAAGGAAAAAAAAGAGAAGCATCACTGTGGTGCACACTCAAAGAAAAAATGTTGGAATAAAAGTTTCCCCTGCAAAACAACATCAGATCGGGTAGCAGAAATGAATGAACAAAAAAGGAGATATACAAATAAAAAACGAAACAATCATTATTGTACAAAAAAAAAGAAAAAGAAATCTATATGTATTAAGGCGTTAGCATTTTGTCATCATCACTACTAGGTTGTTCATCATCTTCAATAGATACAGCAGGTTGTTGTTCTTCTAAACTAATATCTAAAGTTGTTGTAGTTGGTTGCATTGAATGGTTTAAATCATCCGTTGTTACTCGAACTGTTGAACCTGATATAAATTGTCGCATACGATCACGTAATGTATTTATAGGTAATTGTCGTTTACTAATACGATATGCTGATGATGATGATGATGTTGTAGTAGGTGGATTTGATGATTCAACATCACTTCCGCTACCATTACTGTTTTGACGATTATTTATTATCGTTGTCGATATTGAATTTATTGTTGTATTCGATGATGATAATTGTTCTTCAGTATATGGTGGTGGAAGTTCTCGTGGATGAATAAAATCTGAATTTAAATATGATCGAGTCGTAAGAATAATTGGTTGAATTGGAGTCGATATTGGTGGATTATGACGTTCATATATATCAGATTGAGTTGAGACAGAATTTGTTTGAATACTGTGATTATTATTATTAGTAGTAGTACGATTAGTTGTAAATAAAGAGCGAAGTTGAGTACGAAAGCGATTAAAACGATTTAAAGGGAGTGTTGTTGAGGGTGTAGGAAAAGCATTAGTAGGAACTACAACATTTGGTTCTAATAAAGCTACACGTGAACCTTAATAAATAAATTAAAAATTAAAAAAATTTTTTTTTTAATAATTTTATTTAATTTACCTTCACTATGTGTTCGTCGATGTTGATGTTGACGATGTCTTCGATGTCTTCTATGTCGATGTCTTGATGCTGATCTTGATGATCTCGAACTATTATGTGTAGGTGGTAATGTAATATAATTAGCTAAACCAGCAAGTCTTAAATGTTCAGTAAGAGCTGCATGTCGTTCTTCATTTTCATCCATAAGACCCATTGTTTGATTATAAGATGGTGGTGCTATTCGTCTTGTTTCATTTGATATAATAGGTGAATTATCTGCTGCTATTGTTGTTGTTGTTGTTGTTGTTGTCGTTGTTGGTCTACGATAACGATTATATCGATTTGAACGTCGTTGTTGTTCACGTTGTATTTGTTGTCGACGTTGTTCGATAAAATGTTGAGGATTAAGTAAACGAGAGGTAGCTCGTCGTTCAGCTGTACGTAAATGAAATAATTTACATGTACAACCAAGTGCAATTATAAATAAAGTTGAACAAACAGTGGCACCAATAACTGCAGCAGTTACTATACGACGAGGTACACGTGATGGACAATTTATTTCATCAGAATGATCACCACAATCATCAGTACCTAGAAATAAATTCAATTACTACATTAAATAGATTATAAAAGAAATGTTTAACAATAAATGTTACAATTAATAATTAATATAAACCTAATGCTATCCATACAAATTATAATTATATTTATATAACAATGTTATATGTTCCGAAATTACATAAATCTCCAAATTGAAATTCTCTTTATGTTTTTCAATATGAAAATATCATATTTTCTTACCATCACAAACCCATGTTTCATAAATACAATTTAAATTTCTACATAAAAATGTTCCATTATTTGAATTACACCACCAATTTGAACAAAATTTTTCATCTGTACGATTTGCACAAAATGCATTTCCATTACAACGTTCTGACCATGTAAAACATCGTGGTTGATCTGTTGGTAAATGTAAACGATCATTACATGAAAATGTTGTTGGACATGATTCTGGTGAACAACCAAGTTCATCATCACCACTAATACAATGCCAAATACCTTTTCAAATAAAATATTTTAAAAAAAAATTCTTTTAATAAAAATTCTTAAATTTTTTACCATCACATCGTTGTTGTTTTGTATAACATTTTGTTTCAAAAGGACCACTACAAAGCATTTGATCATCTGGACAAATACTTGTTAACCATGTTATATTTAATAAAACAAAATTTATATGATATTGTTCAATTTGTTTATTTGTTTTATTCATATCTGAATATTCTAAAATATCATCATGGTGTTGATTATTCATTATTGCTATTGGATAAATCGAACGTTTTTGTATAATAATTGTTGCTATATGATGTTCACGTGTTTGAACAATTTCATTTTTTAATAACCAATTTGATGAAGCAAGAATTTTATTTTGTTCTTCACTTCCATCATATATTATTAATTCAAGATCAGGTCGTTGTTCATTAAAATTATATTGATTTAAAATTAATTTTATTTTATATTCTTCTTGTGCAATTATAATAAAACATAATGATTGATATTTATTAAGAATAATATTATCAAGTAAAATTTCTCCATGATCTTGTCGCCATACAAGAATCTTTTCACAATTTGAAGAATTTGTTGAATATGAACATTGTTGATATTTATCACGTGGAATACAAATACCTTTAAAAGAAAAATATTTATAAAATACAAAAAATCAAATCTGTTTTTTTTTATTCAATTATTAAATAATATTTAAATAGTTTAATATAAAAATGTTAATTTATAATCTCATATAAAAGTTCTGATAAAAAATGATCAAGATTTTCCTTGTTTGGATAGTACTATCAAATGAAAGTATCTTATTAATATACAACTGGCATGATATTGATTTAATGTAATTTGATCTATGTTGTGCTACAAAAATTGGTTTGAAACTTTTTTTAATAAACAAACAAAAGTCTTTTCTTAAATAGACTCGCGAGCTTTGAAAATGTAAATGTCAAAAATACACTAATAATTTTAACAAACCAATACTAAACCAAACACTGACGTACACAAAACATAACACTACTTTAAAAATTATGGTAAAATTCTCATAACTATCGTTGTAGCCTTGTCTATATTAAAAATACATCTACAGTTTTATCTTAATCCTTATCCTCAACACTATCCAGTGTTTTCATAGATTGTTTCTTGAGCTTTTTTGTCCACAAATGAAATAATATAACACTAAACCAATGGAATAGTAGCTGTATACTACTAAAATACTTCCATTTTATAATATTTTTCTGGATGATTTTTTACAAACGAAATAAAATTCTTCAAAAATATCAATTCATTTTCTTTTAAATTTCTATTTATTGATATATATAATTACCTTTAGGATCAATTTTTCGACTATAACTAATATGAGATTGCATCCAATCTTCTTCATCATATTCTATATCAATTAAATTTTCGTTAGAAGATTTTGATATATTTGGTAGACACCAAATTTCATTTGATTGACATAATAAACTATTTGATGAATCATACATTGAACATAATGGACAATTATCTTCATCACTATGATCTTCATATGAACATTCAGATAAACAATTACATTGCCATTGTTTAGGTATTAATATTCTACTTGATAAACAATGAAAATAATTTTCATTTATATTTGTTATTAAATCATTATTAATATGAATAAATTCAATTAAAAATCTTCGAATTCGTAAATTTGTAGGTATAAATGGATTAAATGCTTGTAATAATGGTGCTCGTGTACGAAAATATATTTGTATTGATGATGATGATGATGATAATAAATATGTTTTTTTATTAATATCATCAATTGATATTTGTCTATTACCTGTCCAAAATATTAATTCATTTGACCAATGTGTTGGATCATTTTCTAATTCAATAACACGTAATGAAAATATATAACTTGACCATATTGATGTTTGAGGATTATTTATTATCCATGAACATGATATATTCGGTGGTTGAGATTGACCAGAATAAAAATTTAAACTATGTATAACACCAAATGATATATTAGTAATTGATATATTTGTACATAAATTTGTTGAAAATATTCTATCAGAAACTGTATTTAATGTAAATCCATAATTAAATAATAACAATAAAATAAAAATAATTAAATGAATTATTCGAATGCCATGATAATCAATAGGCATATCTGTAAAGAATAATTTATATTATAATTATTTGTATTTCAATGTCATAGCCTAAAAGAAGAACAGATGATCATCAGATTGATGAATAACCATTTTTTTTTATTTGTATGTAAGACCTCTTTCATATGTGTCACTACAATCAACTGAAAATTATTTACATAAAAAAAAACAATTTTGTTTTATTATTAAAATTTTTATTTAAAAATATAACAAAATCTTCGATTTTAGAATAAAATTGGTACAATTGTAGAATGACAATACCGCGGTATTCACTCTTTGATGATCTTATTCATATTCTTTAACATACAACCCACCAATTAATATATAGGATGTCGTCTTTCATTCATTCTGCAGTTAAACTCAATTATCTTAACAGATAGATAAATAGATCAAGGTACTGAAAGATAGATGAAAGTCTCTTTTTTTTATCAAATAAATGATAAATTTACTATTATAAAAAAGAATATAATATATATAAAAAAAAAGTAGAATAATCTTTATTGCTTAATATATATAACAAGAACTCAATGTTTTTATCAGCTGATGTTGAAAAAAAAGGCAAAATTTTATATCTAAAACACATTATATTATTTGTTGAAATAAACATCATCTCCAATCCCTGATTTTATTACTTGTAGTATCTCAAAATCAAATGAATATAAATTTATGTATTAAACAAAGAATTTTATTTTTTTTTATAGATGAATTTATTTATTTAAACAAAAAAACAGAATGAAACCTATTCGAGTATGTATTGTTGGAGGTGGTGCATCAGGTTTAGGATGTGCGCGTGTACTTGCATCAAATGAATATAATTGTGAACCAACTATATTTGAACAAAATTCATTTATTGGTGGTCAATGGAATTATAATCCTGATGGAAAATCCAAAACAACAGCTGTTTATAAAAATTTAAAAACAAATTTACCTTGTTCTGTTATGCAATTTAGTGATTTTCCATTTCCAAATAATAAACCAGAATCACATATTAATTGTCAAGATATGCAAGAATATTTAATTGCATATGCTGAAAAATATCAACTTTATAAATATATACTTTTCGATACAGAAGTTAATTCAATTGATGAAACATTTACTGTAACATATACAATGAAAATGAATTCAAAAAATGAAATAATTAAACGTTCTTATCAAAATTTATTAGAAAAAAATGAGAATTATACTATTTATTCAGAACAATTTGATGCAATATGTGTAGCTAACGGTCACTATTTTGAAACATATATTCCAAAGGATATACCAGGTTTCGATAGTCATACTTTTCCAATATATCATTCTCAAACTTATCGTGAACCAGAACCATATCGAGATAAATGTGTTATTGTTGTTGGTGGTAGTCATTCTGGTGTTGATATTTGTGGTGAATTAGCATCAGTAGCTAAACAGGTTATATTAAGTATGAAAGAAGATAAAAAAAATTATTTTCAAATAATGCTTAATTTACTTCGACAAGCTGGAAAACAATTATGTACTGATTATTTATCAACAACATTTTCTATTGTACCACCTATTGAACGTATTGATAATGATACAGTTTATTTTCAAAATCAAACATCAATTAAACCTGATTTAATTATTTTTGCTACTGGTTATGAATATCGAATGCCTTTTCTTCAAGGAAAATTACAAGTTGATCAAGATCGTTTATTAAAAAATAGATATGTTTATCCATTATATAAACAAATTTTTCATGCTAATTATCCTAATGGTGTACTTTCTTTTTTGGCAATTCCTTATCAAGTTGTACCATTTCCATTAGCTGAATTACAATCACATATAATTGCACGAGTATTATGTGGATATATATCATTACCACCACGAGATGAAATGATTTATGAACTAGATAATTTATTATTACCCCATAATCGAACATATCATTGTGTAAATATGATAGATTATGGGAAAAAATTATTAGAATTTATGAATGAAAGTGATAAATATTTTTCTTATAAATTTACTATAGATAGTGAACGACGTATACGAAAAATAGATAAATAAATTTTTATATTGTTTTTTATTAAATATTTTAGATGCCACAATATAGTTTTGATGAAATTCCTCAAATTGAATCACGATCACGCGTCGCTATTATTACTGGTGCAAATGAAGGAATTGGAAAGGTAACAGCACGTGAATTAGTACGAAAAGGTTGGCATGTTATTATTGCTTCACGAAATGCTGAAAAAGCACAAAATGCTATTGCATCTATTCGACAAGAATTAAATATACCTGATGCTCCACTTGATTTTATTCAACTTGATCTTTCTTCATTATTAAGTATTCGAAAATTTGTTGATGAATTTCATGAACGACAATTACCTTTACATCTTTTAATAAATAATGCTGGATTATTTGCATCAAATTTTGAATTATCTGAATATGGAGAAGAATTACAATTTGCAACAAATCATTTAGGACATTTTCTTCTAACAAATTTATTATTAAATGATCTTCGAGCATGTATACCATCACGTATTGTTATTGTATCTAGTGGTGCACATTTACAATCATCTAATATAGAATTGGATGATAAAATACGTAATCAACCTTATTCAACATCATTTGTTGCTAAATTTCACGCATGTCTACAAGGTTATAATCGATCAAAATTAGCTAATGTTATGATGTGCACAGAACTTGCACATCGACTTGGTCCTCAATCTAGAGTATATTGTAATGTTTTACATCCTGTAAGGCTTAAGCCATTTATTTTAATATTCTAATCAATTAATTAGAGAGTATAGTTATTTAGTTATAATTCTATCATGAAATGACTGGAGAAAATTTAGTGTTTACTATTGTATTGAGTATCAATTAGTTTATGAATTTACATATGAAAGACTAAAAATATTGATTCTTTGATTATAGACATTCATAATTTTGCAAGATTTTAATCTAGTTAATTGATGTGTTCTTTTAGTGGAATCTAGAACAAAGAATTTTTTTCTACATAATAAAATTCACTATGAGTTATTCATCGATTTTATGAGAACGATTATTCTAAATGTTACAATACTTTCTTCTAACAGCCTAATAGAGATTCTATATGAAGACATAGACTAATGATATATTATAAAATATTACTTTAATATAAGCAAATATTTATTTTTCATATCATATATATGTATTTAGTATTCATTTCCTCTATTATTTTATACAAGTACTGTCGGCTATCTATATAAAATAATATTTAAGTGAATCCTATGGAAATTATCTAGGAAATGAATGTACATCTTGACTATCATGATAGTAAGACTAGTCGATTATTCATCAGTTATTGATACTCTACACAATAGTTAAAAGGCACATATTCTCAATTCATTTTGTTATTGAGTTATAATAAATTCAATCATAGTTATTATTCTTTGAACAATAGTTCAATATTATGTTTATTTAAAGGGGGTAATCAAAACATCAATATGGCAAAATAATAAATGGTCTGGACATTTAATGAGACCATTTATGCGAACAGTTGATAATGGTGCTATGACAACACTTTATGTTGCTACTCATCCCGATATTGAAAATAATAATATACGTGGAGCTTATTTTGTACCTAGTAAAATATTACCACCACCTTATTGTCGACCTGCTATAGCTAAAACGAATCGAATTGCACAAGATAGAGAACAATGTCGTCGTGTATGGGACTTGAGTCAACGTTTAACAAAATTAGATACAACAATTTAATTTAAAAAATTTAATTTTTTTATAATGTAATAAATTAAAAGAATTTTGTTTTAATTAATTTCCTCAGCAAAATGAGAAATCTATATGTGTGAATCACAAGTATACTCTGTTCATTACAGAGATTAATGTTAAACAAGATTAGTCGCTTCCATCTTCTTAATCTATTATCTCAACATTTTCTTCATTACATAATAGACAAAATACAAAACGTTACTATGCATGTCTTTTCTTTTGTTCCAATTTATAATATTGAATCTTATAAATATCCTTTTTTATATTCACGACAAGTATATTAGATTCAAATGATGGGTTTTTATATAATTTGAAAAGATAATCAGGTCATATTGATCGTTGTAGATTAGACTCAATGACACTATATTTATTCATTTGTTTTTTTCATTTATTATGAATTTTTTATTTTATTTTAATAAATACATTATCAAAATGGCATAATGTTATTTTTTTTGTCTGATGATTAAGTATTGACACTCATCTGATTCATTTTTTTTTCTGCTTATGTCAATAATTGACATAGGTATAAATTGTTGTCAATTTTAGGTAGATTTTTTTTTTTCGTTTTGTTTCTTTTTTTCTGACATGCAACGTCTCCTGAGACCTTGAATTGTAACTATTGTTTCTCATACTATGCATTCGAATATGTTTTGTGCTGTTTTTTTTTTTCTTTTAAAACACGATGATTAGCTTAATGGTTCTTTTTACGTTGTTTCTTTTCAAAAAAATTCAATATCAACTTGCACGATCTACTTGTCAATTTCTTTTTTTTTTTTTGGAAAACTGATGATGTGCTAGTTCTTGTCATTTTTTTTTCAATTATCGATATATTTTATGTTATGTCTCATATTATTAGTAGAAGCAGTTATTTTAGTGTTACTTCCCTTCCTTTCTTTTGTTTATTTAGAAATCTGTAGGAAAAAAAACAAGGGAAAAAAATTGTTAAAAATAACAAAGAGAGATGTATGTATATGTGTGCAATTTCTTCTTTCTTCATTCTTTTTTTTTTCTTCCTATTTGAAGTATTTGTAAAGTTCGTTATAAGTCACAATTGTAGAATAATAACTGAAAAAGTAAGCAATATGATTGAGACGCAATAATTTTTTTTTCTCTCTTTTGTATTCACTTGTGTTACCAGGGAATGAGGAGAAAAAAAAACCAAGAAAGAAAAAAAAGAAAAGAAAAATAGATCGTGCATTATATTAATAGAAATAGCTGCTTATTGAACGATCTTTTTAGTTGTCCTTTCTTAGTAAGACAATAAAATGTCAAATATAATCACTTGTAGACCATCAAATATTATGGGTAAAGGGAGTAAAAATTATGATTCTTACTCATTAATTGATGATCAACAACAAAATTCATCAATAACAACAACGACAACATCAAATTCATTAATTATTAATAATAAGAATGAAAAAGGACAATATACATGGGATGAAATTCGTCGTCATTCAAATAAAAAAGATCGATGGATAGTTATTGATAAACATGTTTATGATGTTACTCATTGGGTTAAACATCCTGGTGGTCAAGTTGTTCTTAATTATTATGCTGGACAAGATGCTACTGTAAAAAAAAAACTTATTAACAAAAAAAAAATGTGTTAATTATTTTTTATTCATAGGAAGCTTTTCGTGCACTTCATCCTGATATTATTCTAGTACAAAAATATCTTAAAACATTTTATATTGGTGATTTAATTACAGATAAAAATGAGGAAAATAATGAATATACAAAAATTGATAGAGAATTAGTAGATGATTTTGAACAATTAAGACAAAAAGCTATTTCCAAAGTAAGTTTTTTTTATTTATGAATATATATTAAATGAATTTATTTTTTTAAAATATATTTTAGAAACTCTTCCAACCGAGTCAGTCCTTTTTTATTATAACTGGTTTACATATTTTGGCTTTTGAATTTGCTGCTTATTTTATTCTATTTCAATTTGGAATAAGTTGGTTACCTTATTTAATTTCACTTATTTGTTATATTATTGCTGAAGTTAGATTTTGTAAAAACAAACTAAATTTCTATTTTTTTTTCCTGTATTTTTAGGCTCAAGCTGGTTGGGTTCAACATGATTTTGGACATTTATCCGTATTTAAAAATTCTTCATGGAATCATATATTTCATCAATTTTTTCTTGGCTTAACTAAAGTTTGTTAAAAAATATTTTTTTTTAATTAGATAAGAATAAAATATGATAGGGAGCAAGTGCTGATTGGTGGAATAATATGCATTTTCAACATCATTCAAAACCAAATATTATAGATAAAGATCCAGATACACGTATAGAACCATTATTTTTATTAGGTGATACAATACCAATACGAGTAATTTATTTTCTATTTTTGTTATTTATTTTTTATAATAAATAATTTTATATATAATAGCAAGCTCAAAAAAATGCAAAACATGGGAAAAAAATGCCATATAATTTTCAACATCTATATTTTTTTATGGGTAAAAATCATTTAATAAATGTATATATATATACATGTATAGTTGTAAAATTTTAGTGGCACCACTTTTATTTCCTGTTTATTTTCAATTTATGACAATGCGACATACATTTCGACGACAAAAATGGATGGTAATATTTACAAGAATAAAGATTAAAATAAAAATAAAAAAATCGAAAAGTAATTATTTTATTCTATTTTAGGATCTTGCTTGGTTATCTTTATTTTATATAAAATTTTTTACATTAATGTCATTAAAACTTGGTTTTTTTGGAGCATTTAAATATCAGTTTATAATGCGGTAATTTAAAAGATTTTCATTTTTTTATTATTATTATTTGTTTTTTTTTCTAGTGTATTTGAAGGTACCTGGTTCGGTATGTTTGTTTTCTTTTTCGTTATATAGTAGATAGGAAAAAAAAATATTTTTCTTTATTATAAATTAGTCCTTGTCTCACAATCAAATCATGTTGTTATGGATGTATCACATGATAATTCAAAATTACCATGGGTTCGTATGCAACTAAAAGCAACATGTAATATCGCGAAATCTCGATTTAATGATTGGTTTACTGGTCACTTAAATTTTCAAATTGAACATCAGTAATTAGAAAATTAATTATTGTAATACAAAAAAAAAATCACGACGTTTCTATTTTTTTTAGTTTATTTCCAATGATGCCTCGTCATAATCTATATAAAATTCAACCAGAAGTTATGAAATTATGTAAAAAATATAATATTCCATATATTATAAAACCTTTGGGACGAGCTTTTATTGATATTATAACGTAAATTAAACTTGAATTTGTTTGTTTTTATTAATTATTTATTTTTACTGTAGATCATTGGAAAAATCTGGTCGAATGTGGCTTGAAACTTATGATGAATTAATTGAATCAGCAAATACAGAAAAAAATTAATTTATATGCAAACTAAATCAAAAATATTCTTTCTCATCATTCTTTTTCTTTTTTTTTGTTTTCAATCTCATTTTTGTCCCGGTCATAATAAAAAAGAGAATAATTTTTTTTTATTTGTATGTCTTTGATACATATTCCTGTCCAAAATAAATCTTACACATAAATTTTCTTATTGTTTTTTCATATTATTATCATTTGAATCTTTGTTTTATTCAGAAAACTATAAATTTATTTCATATCCTGATAGATTATTAGAACTAAAATTTGTTTTCGTGACTGTTTTTATTTTTATGATTAGTTTCATTTGATGTCTTGTAGTAATTAGTTAGAAATAAAAATATTTCCGTCTTAGTTCTTATATTAGAAGATAATGTTTATATGTTAGCTATCCTATAGTTTCTATAGCAAATAAGAGTTATGATTGAATGAAAATTGATCAGTTTTTTTAAATCATATTTTCTGAGAAAATATGGTGAAAGAAACTGAAGAAGGTTTTATTATATTTTTTGCCCAATGGATTTGTTTATCCTAAAAGCTATTTACTAATTATTCATGACTTATATCTGCATTTACTATTATACAAGAATTTAAATGAAACTATTAATAATAATAAGAGAGTAATGATAATAAATCATCTATTAGAATCAAATTTACAATTTTCTCACTAAAAACTGAGTAATTTAATATATATCAGTAATGCAAATATGACATAAAATAATGATAAGAAAAATAAATAAATAAATCAAATAAAAATTTCATTAAAATTTTTTAAGATGGCTAATACAAATCAATGTAAAATAATATTAAAATGGAATAAACAAGACTTAATATTTGATCTTCAATTAACACAAACATTAAGTGAATTAAAAAGTTTAATTTATGAACAAACACATATTTTACCTGATCGACAAAAATTAATGGGTTTAAAATTAAAAACACAAGGTGTTATAACAAATACAACAACAATGGATGAATTAAATCTTTCATCAAAAATAATGTTAATGGGTACACCAGAAGAATCAATAACTGAATTAAATTCAACAAAATCTGTTCAACCTGATTTATCTGAAGGACAAGAAGAAGAACAACAAGATACAACATGGATTGATGATCCTGATACAGTACCATTAGATAAACGTGAAGATGTACGAACTAAATTAGAACGTCGTATAAATACTTATCAAGGAAAAATTTTAAATGAACCACGACAAGGAAAAAAATTACTTGTATTAGATATTGATTATACATTATTTGATCATCGTAGTGCTGCTGAAACAGGTGCAGAATTAATGAGACCATATTTACATGAATTTTTAACAACAGTTTATGAATATTATGATATTGGTATATGGTCAGCTACATCTATGAAATGGATTGAATCAAAAATGAAATTATTAGGTATTGAAGGTATTTCACAAGGTCGAACAACAAATACAACATTTAATTATAAAATTACTTTTTATATGTATATTAAAAAAAAAATAAAATAATAATATTTAATTTTAATTTTGTTTTAGGGATTCTGGTGCAATGATATCAGTTTATACAAAAGAATTTGGTCTTCAAGATGTTAAACCATTACCTGTTATATGGGAAAAATATCCAACACTTTATTCAGAAAAAAATACAATTATGTTTGATGATGTATCAAGAAATTTCTTATTAAATCCATTAAATGGTTTGAAAATTCGTCCATTTAAACGTGCACATTTTACACGTACAACGGATAGAGAATTATTTAATTTAACACAATATTTAATAATGATAGCACAATATGATGATTTAAGTAAACTTGATCATCGACGTTGGGAACAAATGATTGAACGACAACAATTTATTGAAAGAAGAAAATAATATAATAGAAAAAAAAGAAAAATAAAAGACTTTTAAAGTTTATTAAAAATGTTATTCTTTTTTTTTTTTGTTAATTGTTATCTTGTATTATTTGAGCAATCAATGGTTGGGATGTATGAAATATTCCTTTTACCTTAAAATAAACAAAATAAGATTTAACAAATTATATATATATATATATTGTCAGACATTAAAAGACATTCTCAATGAAATATTTTCGACTATTAGCATATTTTTTCCATCTTAAAAAAAAATACTATAGTATTTTGTATACCTTTGTATATTTGTCTAATAATTCTTGACTAACTTTAGTATCGATTTTCTCTTTTCCAAATATATAAATATATTTAACATGTGCAAGTCCATGTAAATGTGGAATAATCGTTAAAGCAAGTGCTGTTGAAATAATAATAAGTAATTTATTTTCATTGGTTTTATCAGTATTATTCATATTGCCTATTTGTTCAATGTATTGTTCACATGCAGCAATTTTATCAAATATTCGAAAGTTATGAATAATATTTTTTAATTTTATTTGCGTATCAGTATTTGATGGTCGATCATTTATATCTGTATCGAGCCATATAAGTGTTAAATTATCCGTGTTTGATGATAATGTATCAGGTAATACATCTTGATGAATTAATGTTGGTAAAGATGCTCCTCTTTTCGATTTATGACTTGATGTTGATTCAGCAAATTTCGATGATGATGATAATGATGTTTTATGTTCATTTTTTTTTGAATTTTCATGATCAACATTATATTTACCGCTTTTTAGACCCATTGTATTTCAAGAAAACAACTGATAACGTCGTCAAATATTTTATATTTGTTATACGTCATTTTTTTTTCTTTATTATGAAACATTTTATTCAAGGTGTTCTGTTGATATAAGTTACCAAGATATTTTGGGAGAAAGAAAAAAATTAAAAGTTTAAAATTTATTTATTTATTAATGATAAATGTCATACTGAAATAATTACAAATGAATAAATAATATAGTGATTTTAATTTATTTATGAAGTTTTTAGTAATTATTTGCAGTAATAAAACATTTTATACATAAAATCGAAGGATGATGAATTTTGTTCGAAAATAAATTTTAATGATTTATTTCTAATCTTTAGAAGCATTTTAGATTAGAACAATTCATTAATCATCATTTCATATCATTCAATATATTCAATTCTTTTTAACTAATGTAAAAGACTTTAATTCTTTTGACATATTTTCATAAATATGTGCATAATATCATAAAAACCTCGAATTACTACTTGTCATCGGTTATTCATTTAAGATCTTGTAATCTTCTACCAATATTGACGAAAGTTTAATAAATTTTCATTCATTCCCGCATAACAATATCCATGTAATAGATATGTGAAAATTATGCGTAATATTATCAAAAATATATCTTGCTACTTGCATTGAGAATGTATTCGAATATAATCAAATAATATTTTTGGTTTAAAAAAAATACATGAATTGACAAGAAACAGTAGAAAGTATAGTATCAAACGAAGTAAAAATAAGAAAGACAATAAAGAAAAGCAAGTATAAAATAAATTACAAAAGATCCATCAAGAATATTTCAATTACGATCTCATAAGGCACTTGAAGATGAATATCATAAGATATTTATTTTGAAACATCATTTTGTTTTCTTCTTTCTCTTTACAACATATAGATTCATTCTCAATATGAATAAAGATGATGATCAAGCTAGATAAAACTTTCACGATGACGAAAGTTCTATTATGTTATCATTGACATCATCATAATAAGAAAAAATTTATGTTTAAATTATCTATCTTCACTATCTTTTATGTAGAAATTCTAATGTCAATACGTATGAATGCTTTCATAATGCATATATGTTTTGATGAAGCAGAATAAAAAATATATGAAGATGGAAAAACGTTTTATTTCTCGTCGCCAAACATAATAGATAAAAAAAAGCAAAATGAAAATATACAAATACATCAATCCTAATGAATGATACAGATTATTTTAACTATTTTATTATTCTATACAAAATTACATGATGCATGAAATGGAATTCAAGACTTCTTTTATATAGTAACAGCGCTTTTTAAGGATATTAGTTCATGTGAAAGGCGTCACCTTGAGACGAAAAACCTGTACACAATTGTCTTTATCGTTATTATCTTTAGACGTGCTTCAATACTGTAATTAGTGAAAATTCTTCATTTCTTATCGTTGTTATTTCTTTATATTAATGCTAACTGTGTCAAGAGCTAATAAAACAAAGACATGTGTCTCGTTATCTTACGTATCTTCCTGTGCAGAATAAGTGATATTTCTAGTTTTTTTTTTTCGATTTGATGATTAATACATTCGAGATAGTCATCATATTTATATCATATCTGCTCGATAGTAATATCTAACTTTGAATCAGATACTAATCCTAGGCTACAACAGTTTTCTGAAACCCTGTCATATACTACATTATGAATGTAACACAAAAATTATTCTCTGTTATGTTCTTCCTATACTTCTGACTACTGTTGAATTATGCTTATGCATGACGAAGATGCTTTTAAAAAAATGTCTGTTTTGTAGCTGGAAAAGTACTTTGAAGTAAACCTTTTTAAATATTTTTTATATTTTTTAACCAAAATGTATTATTAAATACTTTGTAAAATGAGAAAAGTGTAAAAAAAAGTATTTCATAAAATAGAAAAGTATGAAAGAGTACTATAAACAGTAAAAAATAGTAAGAAGAATTGCTTTATTTTACTGTATTAATAATGAAAGTACTTAAAAGTAATTGTGGTTCACTTTTTCTTTACATGAATACGTTGAATAAAATATGCCCTACACATCTTTAAGAAGAACATAAAACAAGTTTCCTATATAGAAAGTTTATTAAAGAAATCAATTTTCTGTTACACTAATGCTATAGCAAAGTTACCCTTGCCGACGAAATTGCAACTGTGCCATACAATTGTGTCGAAATTATTTTAGTTAGTTAAATAGATAAAAATGAATCGATTGATAATCTTATCATCGCAATATATAGTGCTAGAAATTTTTTGTTATATTTCTGTGTGAATCAATGGATTTTAATAGTTCAAGTGATAAAAAACGTCGAAACTACAATTTAGCGAAGAATAAATGATTATTTTCATAAATTATAAATCAAGATAATGATTAAATCGGTAGAGAGAACTGATCATACGAACATATGAATCATACTAACGAAGTAATAAGGTCATAATTAGTCCATTCATGTAAGAGATCAGAACACAACATGTAAATAAATTTGATCTACTTTGAACGTTGTCATCAATCCTTTAATAACCAGATAAGTAAAATACAAAAAATAATGTTACTTCTATTTTTTTTTCTAGTAACTTATTCATTTTATTTATGATTTAGTGAAACTATGAATATATGTATCAAAAGATTCAACTCTAAGCATACATTATAACGGTAAAATTATCAATTAATTTTTTACTACCAATTTAATTTACTCAAGTACTTTTGAGGAATGCGTTCGTTGTGGTTTCAACTTTATTGGGCGCTGTATACCGATGATAATACATCTCTCTTGTATATATTTTTATTTCAACTTTCCTATTAATTCTTTTCTAGGTTTTCTTCCTTCTATAAAACGTTATGTCATGTGTGAAAAGAAATATTCTAAACCCATAAAATATCTGAATAAAGCATTATTACCGAAAGTATAGAAAAGTTACTCCTGCTGTTTACCGTTATACAGTGTGACTTCACTACGACATATACATTTCTTGATATATTTATCGCGTGATTCCTTGACAGTAATCAAGACATGGAAGTTTTTACGCTGATTGATTATCCTATGTAGAAGAAAATCTTCTCTTAGTATTCTAACTAGCATGATGGAATATGGCACGATATGAAACTGAATTTACTGGCTAGACTGTGGCACTTAGAATATTTAGATGAGATAATAATGCTAGTTTAAAAAAAGGAGGGTGGGTATTTTTCGAGTAACTTTTGATAGGAACAAGATGGAGACCTATAGTTGCTACTGTTGGAGAGGGTAGGTGAAAATGCATCAAATCATATAGAACAATGACGTTTAACTTGGACTTGTGAACCTTTCTGTCATAGTTGAATAAAGAAATATTTTGGAAAACAATACCACTTTTTCAGAAAAATAACAAAAAAATCAAAAAATGGGTTAGAACTGTTGACTTTAAAACCCTAAAACTTCCGAAGCAGTAGATCCTTGAATCATAACTTTATGTAGTTTTATAGCTGGTCAATTAGTGATTCTAATGCACTTCTTCTCACAGTTTAAAAGCTGCTCTGTCTTCATAGAGTAACAGTATTCTCTTTCAAAATGACCATAGAACGCTACCCTTTTATGAAATAAACCTTAACAATTTTATATGAATCAATGGATTGGATCAGTCTCTTTACAACGATGAAAACTGAAGCTCGGTCTCTTGTTCCTATTCAAAAATATTCGAAAAATACCAATTCGCCTTTGTTTTTTGTAACGGGCATTAGTAATGATTTACTTTTGTTTGATATGAAAAATACAATTGAAAGTTTCATTAATGATATAGAGAAGCGGACGACATGTTTACTATTACTGCTGTGAATTTGTTATTGTAGAAGATAAATACAACGAAATTGAATCATTCTGATAGCAGTCAATAACAGTTGAGAAATTAAAATTACGGTCTCTGTGATAAACTTTGTTAGGACCGAATTTTTTTAAAGGAGCTGGTGCTTTTCCCATGGTCTATACCCCCCGCGAGATTTCTTTCCTTTCAGTTATTTTTTTGTAGAGACTCATGTGAAGATACAAGATCATTAAACCAGAACGTGGACTTTTTTACTGTTAGCAAAAAAACTGATATTTTAAGAAAGAATGAATTTCCATATAAAATACCACAAAAACAGTTAATATTTTGATGTTTTAGTTATTGAAAATTGCTTTTGATGGGATATAAACACGATATTCAGAATCAGCGTGCTAAAATCTACCATAAACTTTATTTTTTAGCGTGAAACATTTCCATTAAAATTTTTCCCCTACTCCCCCTCAGCGTTTTTACTTGATAATTTTTACCTGTACCTCCCTACGGGACGAAATTTTGATGGAAAATATTTCGCGTTAAAAATTAAAGTTTTTGGTGTATTTTGACATGCTGATTCTGAATATGATGTTTATTTTTCACAAAAAGCAACTTTTGACAACGAAAATCTTAAAAAACTAGCTGTTTTCTGATATGTTTTGCCTCTTAAACTCTGCCTCTTCAGAAGTTTGAATCCTACTAATAAAGATTGACATAGTTTTTTTGCTATTCTTTTTTTATTTGATAGATTTTATAAAGTTGCATTTGTGGTGAAAGGTTCACTTTTTAGCTGCAAGTCTTTCTGAAGTTATAGATTAAACAATGTCTGTCGTACGTTGAAAAACAAGTGTTAAAAAGAGAATTTTTTATGATAGGCAGTGGTCGTCAGGATAGTCATTGAATAAGATGATTTTAATTTTATTTTGTAGAGAACATTTAGTTGTATATATAGTAAAAATTTGGTTATTATTCATGCAACTATGGATAAGATATAGCTCTTGACGTAATAAGGGAATAAATACCCATTGATGATGATCCTTCTCCTAAAATATTGATTTTTTTCCTAAGACTAAAAAAGTCCACGTTCTGGTTTGTTGATCTTGTATCTCCACATGAGTCTCTACAAAAAAATAACTGAAAGGAAAGAAATCTCGCGGGGGGGTATATGCACCACTTCCTTTAAATTTTGTTTGTCAAACCTTTTGGTCGCACACGGACGCTTACATTTTCAGTAAAGACTTTGAAATGTAAATTTCGAGTGTATTTCACATGTTGTATTGTGATATTTAGATGCAGATATTACAATAAAGAAGAGTTCGATTCTTTTTTTTTCCGCTTTCTTAAATTAAATTAAAGCTTTCTTTTTGGATAAAACAAATAGAAGTAAAAGTCTGATTAAATTAATTCTACATAAAGAATGTTACTTTAGACTGAGATCCATTTAACAGAAATTTTAAGCCTTGATTCAACGTCTTCTATTTTGATGGTATCACCTTCATTCTACATCTTTTTTTTTATTTTTCTTTTTAATATCGTTCTTTTCTGGATATTCTGTCAATTTGCTTCACATTATTGAAGAAAAAACTATGCTTTATACCTAGTTAGTATATCTCGTAGATAACAGCACGTTTTAGTACGTAAAAATCTTAGTATATAATCTATTTTTCAGATTGACGCACAGATATTATGGATGACAGACTGGTTATAATTATTCTGGTTATTGTTAAAGTTATTATACTTAGCCTTATTTCAATTGGAGCATTTTTGTATGCTATACCAATTTGTTTTATTCGACGTTTTCGCACATCTCTTAATTTGTTAACTCTTAATGTATGTATTGCTACATTCATTTGTGCTACTTTTTGGATAATTTATTATATTATGAATACATTTTATCCGTATATATTATGGACTCCAGCATCATGTTTACCAATTCTTTATATACAAACAACAGTTAATTGTCAAGTACTTTATTCTTTATGTATGGTTTCATTCAATCGATTACTTACTGTTGTCTATCGAAATAAAGCATTATTTCATACCAAAGTATGGCTAGTTGTATGCGTCATTGTTCAATGGGTATTTGCAACATTAGTACCTTTACCGACTTTTGCATCAAGTCTTACAGTAAATTATAGAATTGAAATATTTTACACGATTATCTGTTCTCTTTTTTCTACAGCACTGTTTCATATCAGGTCTTCAATTAAACTATCAAATCTATACATTAATCATTATTGGAGTTATACCTACAATATCCTTAGCTATTAGTAATACTATAATTTATATTTCTGCTCGTCGTTCAACACAGCGGGTTCAACCAATAAATGGCGATGATGCATCTGCTTCTCCTCTTGGTCGTCGAAGTGCTCGTTTGTTGAAACATATACTTTTCATGTTTGTGGTATTTTTTTGTGGTTGGATACCAATATACATTATAGCAGCAATTAACTGGGATGGAACTGCTATTCCATATGTTTTATTGCATGGTCTTCAAATATTACCAGTAGTGAGTTTATTCATCGATGTTATCGATTTATTCTTGTACAATCATGCGTTAAGAAAATATTTCACTAAGTATTACACAATGGTACAGCTGTGCGTTCAATAAGATGACTATAGACAGCCATATATATTGTCTTTCAGTGTTGTATTAGTTATCTTTGACTGACTTATGAATTTTTCAATTTTCAAGTCTTCATATTATGTGAGCGATTCTTTATCATCATACTACATATTACATTGTGTAGTATTAAAAATATATTAATACTAAATTCAGCTAAATGATTTTTACTCATCACATAAAAATTGTTGCAATTAATTACAATCAAATGTTGATACAAATACTATCTAGTAACTCAAAAAAAAAAAACCTCATGTAAATCTTAACGAATATGATGTCCAATTGAAATATTGTGTATTTCTACAAAATACAATAATGTATATTAATCATAATATCAACATAAATAAATGCTCCACAGTCTGTGTTCATGGTAATGATCGATTTATGATGATTTAACTACTGGTAGATTTTAGCGTCGCATCATACTTTGATGAATATTCATCAATTATTGTCAAGTAATTGAAGGAATAAGTTATATAAAGCTTTTCTACACTCATAAGTTCATTTTATAAGCTATAAAATTTCATTGTGAATTAATTATCTTTGAAGTAAGAATATGATCTAAAAAAACAGACCAATGTATTATAACAGAAACTTATTCTTGGCGCTTGATGGTTGCTAGTGACACATTGATATATTTTACTCACTAAAACAAAAAAGCTTGAATAATTATAACTGATTATGAAGTGTTGTGGCACAAGCAATAAATTACATATGAAAGAATGTCAATTTTTAAATGAAGTTGGTGAAAATGAAGAATTTTTGTAAGTTATCATTTTTGTTTGTCTTTTATGGTTTTATTTAAAATTTTTTTCAATTTATTTTTATAATAAAAAAAGAAATATAATACAACAATGTAAAAATGATGATGGCTTAATTGATCCTGAAATATTAATAAAGCAAATGGAAAATTCTTCGAATGAACATATAAAACATAATGCTGATGCTGTACGAAAAAAATTAAAAAATTTTTTACCAAATGATAAAAACGAACAAAAACATGTTTTAGAAGAAAATTTACTTATTAATACACTTAAAGGTGGAATGCAAGATGCTATTGATAAAGTTAAATCACCAAGAAATAGTATAAAAAAATAAACAAATAAAATTTAATCATTTTTTTGTTACATATAAAAACAAATTTCATTAAGTTTTAAGGATGTTATTTGTCAACTGTATATTCATTATGAATAAAATAACGTGATTTTGAATTGTTATTGAATGCTAAAAAAAATATCTTCGAATACATAAGTAAAAACTCAACTCGATCAATATCATCGTTTTATTTTAAATAAAGTTATTCATTAAGTTTATGAATAAAAGTAAAGTATTTCGAAGAATCTGGATCCGTATGACGAATTGATAGTCTTTTCCATCAAGGAGCTATACTGATGTTCATAGTATAAAAGATAGTCTTGGAAATTTTAGAAACATTACATTGAAGTTTTGATTTAGGAGATTCTATAGTGATTTGCGAAATCTGCGGTAGTTTTTTAAATAGATTCTTTATAACATTGTCTGCAAATTGTTAAGTTCAGCTGTTATACTGTTGACAAGATATTTTATTCATTTAACTATCCTCTAAGTTTCGTTTGGTAAGGTTTTCTCTTTCGTTCACTATGAAAAGAATGAATACAGTAACTTGTTCAACATATAAGTATCTTTAAACTAAATAAATAATTATAGTCTTCTTCTTATCCAAGTATAAGTGATTGTTAATATTGAATAAAACAAATCTTTGAACAAGATAAAATGATGTATGGAAGAATAAGAAAATTTGGTTTTTTCAATATCTTAATAACGATACTGTTTTCTTATATTTATTTCTCTACGATGCATTTGTCAATAGATTAAAATTAAGTGACTACAAGCATTTTCACACGTGTACTGTTGAATATGTATATATGCTTGAAAAGATAATATATGTAAACGAAATGATATGAAAATATTTGTCTGCCTTCACGAAAATGTTACCTGGCAACGACCTTTTCGAAAGGATTTGTTTTTATTTTAATGAAAATATTAATCTCATCGAGAACATTTCTAATCTTGAAGATTACACAAATGAATATAAATAAAAAATATTATTAATATATAAATCCGTGAATAAATGTATAATATACATGAAATTCCATTTGCTGGTTTTTTCGTTTACTGATAATAATCATCAGGCCATACTGTTCTGCTTCTGCTTACTATAAATTCTATCACAAGTGAAACACTTTATTTTCATTTAAAAATCTAGATAATGTTATCTGAATCGAAGAATAGTATGCGTTCTAAACGATCTGGTCGATGTTTTATGCCTCGTTGGGCTACAGCTTGGGCTATTATAGGTTCACTTGTTTGCATATGGGATGCAACATATGTATTAACTCGTCCACGAAGTATGGCAAATGGTGACCTATTTCATATATTTTTTCCTTATGCAAAATATATAACACTCGATCCACTTTATGCAAATTTAAAAAATGCTTTCGTTATTACACAAAGTTGGATGAATTATGTTGAAATAGTTTTAACATTAATTTCTGTTATTCTTTATCATATAATGAAGAAACATAATTTTGGTTGTCTTCTTTTATTAGTTGTAAGTGTTATGACTTGGTCGAAAACAGTATTATATTTTATACATGATCATTTTGAACGACCATTACATCCTCAAAAATTATCTGTGGAAATACCAACATGGGAATATATTTTTCTATTTATTATACCGTCTTCCATATGGATTATATTTCCTTTTGCTTGTATGTGGAATATAGGTCAACAAATTATTAAAATAATCAATTCGGTAAATACAAAATCCAAATCAAACTAATCGTCAGTTTTTAAAGAAAAAAAAATACCTTTATTAGGATATTGTAGTTTAAAAATATATATTAGCTTGATGCTAATAGACATTTATTGATTTTTTTTGTGTTTGATTTTAACAATTTGTTTCGAAATATATAATATATATTTGTAGGCAAAATTTAGCTAATAAGATTAATTGATATTTGTGGAAGATGAAAACATTTTCGTACTTCATGATAAATTTTAACACGTGCCATTTGAATATCATATCCAATTTTATTAGAACATTGATATTTATTTGTTTTTATAATAGTACCAATGAAATCTCCTTGTTTAGCTAATTCATTCATACCAATTTCCTTATAATACCAAATAGCTGTTGTTGTAGCTATTTTATCTGATTGATTAACTAAATTTGGATTTTTTAACAAATCCAATCCAAGAGCCTTTCCAGCATAATAATAATTAAAAATATAAGATAATTGTAGCATGCCACAACCATAATATTTCATATTTTGATAAGGTTGAATTGAACATGATGATGATTAATAATTATTACAAGCTGAAATCAAAAGATAAATATAATAACTTCACATACATTTTTATCAATGACTTATTGGATATGCCAGTTAGATATATCATCGCCAAAAATGTTCAAAGGTAACAGTAATAATTTCTTAGTGCGCAAAGTTTAGAGATTCAGATCACTTTTTAGGAATAAGCCGTTCATTATCTTATTTCTTAACATAATGCTACTGACTCTAGCCATGAAAAATTAATTTCTCAAAGGTATTCCGATTTTGTACAAAATAATGAATAGGAAAATAACTCAAACATGAAATCATTATAATTTAACAAAATATTATTAACAGCCTTAAAGATTGGCAAGATCTTCTTCTACATATTTCGAGAATGTCTTACTTTCAAATTTGAAAAAGGAAACACATCATTTTGAATCTACTGATATTTGTTTTCGATTATTCACGTGCTTATTTTTTGTTATAGAGCAGCCACTATCGGTTTAAAACAGTAGAAGAGAAGTCAATAAATATTGAGAATATATCATATGACAAGTATTAGATATTTAACAGTTGATTAAGAGAGTCTTCTCCTCAGAAATGATTTCCACTTAGAATGAGGTCTTTTGAGCTGAAAACTTCAAGAATGAGTGATCTTGAAAAGATACGCCTCTGGTAAAAATTTCAGTCCGATTGTCTGTACTAGACCGGAATTTTAACTCATTCATAGATCACTCCAAGGTGACTGTGCAGTGCACGTTAAGAATGAGACTCGAAAACATTGTTGTTTTAATTGAAATTAAATTTTCTAAATTCAAAGTCTGTATAAATATATTTGAAAAGAAATGTTACAGAAATAACAACCGATCTAAGATTTTATATCCTATCGAAACGCTTACCAATATACAATGAATGTTTTTTTCATCAGATTAAATAAAGCAAAAAGCATTCACATGTTAGTATATAATATCATTATATCATACTAGATGTTAGTGCCCTCTATAAATGTACTTTCTTTTATTCCAATCAGGTTATTCGACTCTTGGAGAATATAATATAGTTTTCGATGCTTTCAATGAGGGTTTTATCAATTGTACTGATGACCTATTCGAATATTGATTATGTACCTAGTTTACGTCGACAAAATAATTATTAATATTTTTTAAAATTATAATGATAATATAATCATTTATTATAATTTTTTTTAATTTCAGATTTTTGATCCTATATTAGTAGATATGAGTGTTAGCCGAACTCTTAGTTTAGCAAGTAAACATCAATTATGGATCATATCTCAAGTTTCTCGTCTTGCTTCGACAAAGTAAATATTTAATTTCAAATTTTTTAATAACAAAATAGAAAATTCTGATTTATATTTATTTAGTGCATGGTGGTCAAATGTGGAAATGGGTCCACCTGATGCAATTCTTGGTGTTACTGAAGCATTTAAACGCGATACTAATTCAAAAAAAAGTAAAACAAAACAAAAGAAATTATTTTTTTGTTATAAAATATCTATTTTTTCTTGTTTAAAGTTAATTTGGGTGTTGGAGCCTATCGAACAGATGAAGGCAAACCATTTGTTCTTGAAAGTGTTAAAAAAGCTGAACAATTAATCACAAAGGAAAATCTTGATAAAGAATATGCACCAATATCTGGTTTACCTGAATTTTGTCAAGCAAGTGCTAAATTAGCTTTTGGTGATAATTCACGAGTTGTTAAAGATCAATTGGTATGAATAAAGCAAGATTTTTCTTTGTTATATTTATTTATCATTTAATTTTTTTAGTGTGCTACTGTACAAGGTATCAGTGGAACAGGTTCACTTCGTATTGGAGCTTCTTTTTTAGTAAATAAATAATTAATTATTTTTATTATAAAATAAATGTTTTGTTTTTTTTTTATAGGCAAAATTTTTTTCTGGTAATAAAGTTGTTTATTTACCAAATCCATCATGGGGTAATCATACACCAATTATGAAACATGCTGGTCTTGATGTTAAATCATATCGATATTATGATGCAAAAACTTGTGGATTTGATTTTAATGGCGCAAAAGAAGATATTGAAAAAATCCCAGAAAATTCAATTATTCTTTTTCATGCTTGTGCGGTATGTTATGTTTTTATATTTATCTATATAATTATTTATTAATTTATTTTTTTTTAAAGCATAATCCAACGGGTGTTGATCCTCGACCTGAACAATGGAATGAATTATCTTCTATTGTAAAAAAACGTAAATTACTTGTTTTTATGGATATGGCTTATCAAGGTTTTGCTAGTGGAAATATCGATGATGATGCATATGCAGTTAGAAAATTTGTTGAAGATAAACATAATCTTATTTTAGCACAATCTTATGCAAAAAATATGGGTATAATTTTTACTTATATTTTAGATTTAATTTAATTTAACATATCGTTTCTTTTTTTTGTTTTGTTTCTAAGGTCTCTATGGTGAACGTGTAGGTGCATTCACTGTCGTTTGTCAAGATAGAGATGAAGTTGAACGAGTTATGTCTCAAATTAAAATATTAATTCGTCCAATGTATTCAAATCCACCAATACATGGTGCACGTATTGCAGCAAAAATATTAAATCAACAAGATCTTCGTACATTATGGTTAAAAGAAGTTAAACAAATGGCTGATCGTATAATAACAATGCGTCAACAATTAGTTGAAAATTTAACAAAGAATGGGTCAAAAAAAAATTGGCAACACATTACAGATCAAATTGGAATGTTTTGTTTTACAGGACTTAATCAACAACAAGTAAAATAAATATTTTTAATTAAAAAAAAAGAATATTCTCTTTTTTTTTTATTAAATTTAGTCTGAACGATTAATTCATGATTTTTCAGTTTATTTAACAAAAGATGGTCGTATATCTATGGCTGGTGTTACATCAAAAAATAATGGATATTTAGCCAATGCTATTCATGAAGTTACTAAATAAATAACATCAAAAATATCTTTAAAAAACAAACATTATTTTTGCTAGTTCTAGTTACAAAAAAAAAACAAAAAGAAAATATGAATGAATTTTTTTCATTTTATTCTCCCTGCTCAAGTGCGTGTATTCTTTCATTTTTTTTTCTTTTGAAGAATCTTTTCACTTGATACCGGTAATTTCAAATGACGATACTTCTATACTTATTTAATCATTGAAAAGAAAATTAAGAAAAGG
>JAJEKB010018162.1:0-14411 GCA_022393335.1 Macrotrachela quadricornifera
GATCAAAAAGAAAAAAAAGTTATAGTCAAAATACGGAGACCGCCATTATTTATGGCCCACCCGTCACGTACTATGTAAACTTTGCTCACAATAGAAAATGTTTCTGTAAACTTTTTATGCTAAATCATTATAGCAGATCCAGAGTCTTTTATTGTGGAGAGGTAATAGTTTAGTACGCGTGGAACTATGAAAGGCTTCGCTTTAGATGCAGGTACTGATGATTCATACATGGAAAACTGGCAAACAACAGCACAATCGAAATTTGTGTGATACCCCGGAAGCATGAAATTGTTTGACTAATTTTCGATATACATGCATGATCTTTATAAATGATTGCAAATAGGAGACGGACATGGTTAGTCATAGATTGGAGCCTATTTTTTGTTGGCCGATTATGCGTGGTGTCAGTTTATAGAGTTAATACTTCTTTTATGAGGGAAGTTAACGTTTTCTACAAGTTCTGTGAAGAATGTTTGTTTTAGTTAAATTTACTAGAAATAAAAAGAACAATCCGAGGTGGAAAGGATACACTAGCTCTGTTGATTTTCCTTGTGTATCAGCTCCCATTTAGACATCAGAGAATTGGTTACTCCCAACCATACATGAACCAATATTCCATAAAAATTATTATCTGACATCAATCTATTAGTTGCGTAAACTTTTTATTACATTTATTCTGTAAAATATCCAAAAGAGTCGACTGACTCTGTGTGCAATTCTCACGCCAATATTTTAGGCATTTCATGATCTTAATTCAAAAAAAATAAGTTCAATACGTGTGTTCTGATCCTTTCTATCTACGATATGTTCTTATCTGATATTAGAGAAGCTGAGCTTTCTGTATTCGATACTGAAACAATTCTTCACATGCTTCTCTATAAATTTCCTTGACGATAAAATTTACTACTATAGAATATTTTAGAATTTCTAATAATGAGAAGTAAAGAAAACTTTTGTTTATTGTAATAAAGATTAAGCTAAATAGTGAATTAAGTATAAGTCATGCGAACAAACATTATATGGTGCTTCATACGAGAACGTTTTAAGAGTCAACAAAAATCGAAATTTTGCTGTCATTTATAATCATTCTGAATCTGTTGTTCTTCTTTTATTATGTTATTGCACGGCAATAGTTACCAAACATTTCATAAAAATAAAATATAACCATGTGCGTTATCGATTCTTTTCCATGTCCTGAAAGCTAAACATTAGAATTCTGCCAACTTTAACCGGTAATAATCTTTTGTCAATTCTCGAAAATACAATTCACCATTATATCGAAAGACGATGTCGAAGAAAAAATTCTGTTACACTAAAAACATTATTTTGGCTTTTATTACTATTAAATAATTCAAATAGTTTCCTCACTTACATACAGAAGCAATATGAATATGACTTTGTATGTGTTGTGTACAAAGAAGTCGTGAGTATATATTTACATTATCTTACTGATTAGCTATCTATTGAGTCCTACTACTAAAAGATTCTCTCAAAAACTCGACTTTTCTTTGTGTATACTTTCTTACTTTCCTACCTATCGAGTGCCTGATAACAATAATACCGATAGATAAAATTTCATCTAGCGATGCATCTTCTATCACCACTATACTGTATACCACTGCACAAAGATTCAACTATCATTTCGATTCATGCGAAGAATTCATGCATTCATCGAAAAAAGCACAAGCCTTCTCATTCTATGTAGAAAGACGTGTATAATCTAATGAACTATCAAAATTTTACATTAATCTGAGAACTCTATAATTTCCTCCCATTTGTCTTCAACTCTTTCATCATAAATTTTGGCAAAATTCATACAAAAAATCGCTTAAGATTTCCATAAAGCAGACATATACGAGAAACATTTTCATTCTTCATCACAACACAACTATATCGCATCGAAAGATGATATATTATTCATTTTAGATATGATGCAATTCTAGCGATTCTAATGATAAATGATCGCCTGAATATTGTATACAGCTATGAATTCAAGCTAAATATTTGAAATACTCAAAATATTAGAAAAACATACTGATCAATGTTATGTACAGTAGATGAGTATGATAGTAGTATTCATCTTTTGAGTTCGCTCATCTTCACTTTACATCATAGCAGAATAATATCTACCATACGGTTCGATGGAGAATTAAACGAGCTACAAAATGAGTCTAATGATTTGCTTGAAAACAAAATATATTATGGATATTTTATCAAAATACTATGTGGACAGATGTTTATATTATATAAAAAAACATAGTATTTGAACTTTTTCGATCGTATGTTGAGACTAAGAAAAATTATCACGTAGACCATTTTGTAGAGCAAGTCAAGCTCTATCGATCGGTATATGATTCAATTTGAGAAGTGAAAAAATTTAAGGAAAAAAAATTGCAAATATAAATATGACATGACAGCGAATTTTACCAAAAATAGGCAAAAAATGATGTTAGTTGTCAATTTTTGAGCTCACCTTTTGCACTGAGAGAACGTTTTCAAAGAAAGTCCGATACATGATTCGATGCAGAATCGAATGGGCTACAAAATGATGTATGAAGTTTTTTGGCAATCGATTTCTCACTGGATCATTTGGGCAAAATACTCACAAACGATGGACTTTTGGAAGGTGACAAAAACAGTGTATTTTGACTTTTTCACTCACATTTTAAGATAAATGGAAAATGTCATATAGACAGTTTTGTAGAGCAAGTCAAGCTCTATCGAGTGATATATCACTCATTTTTAATAGTGAAAAAATTTTAAGAAAAAAACTCATAAAACAGAAGTTGAATTTTGCCCATTTTTTAGGGTCAATTTTTGGGGTGAAACAGTATGGTTTATCTTAATTCTCTTAAAGTAATTCTTTAGGCCGTAATATTTTGGATTCGTATATAGGTCAATAACCTCTAACTTCCTATGAGGTCAGAACTGGAATCTGTTGACCCACATGTTCTCGCAATCTTCGGTTTTTTCGCGGAACGTCTCTTAAGTGCTACGTAATTTTAAATAAATGCTAAGGAAAAAACTCAATTTCTGTTCAGTAATTTACTGAAAATAATTTTAAGTAAAAAGAAAAACATTTTTCCTAAGATTTTTATTTAAATTCTAAGTAAATAGATTTGATTTTCTGAAGAGAGTATATTAGAAATCAATGGATAAATAAAGATTTTTTGCTAAGTAAAAAGACATAAATATGTAAGTAAAATAATTATATTCTACAGTTATTCTATTAGTAAACCCTTTTGTTATTGTTCGTATTTGTCTTCTTTTTCGTTTTTCACTCAATGGTATATGTTTTGCTGATGAAACTGACTTGAAAAACTTTAACCTAATATATGTATCAATAATATATTTGCAAATGTGTTCTTCGAAGCATCAGAAACAATAATACTGTCCGATTTTCTATTGTGATGAAGTCTGAGGATAGAAATGTTTCTAAAAAGACAACTAGCATTTATATAAACAACATTCTAAATCTACATTCATATACGCGTGAACAAGTTAAAATGGTTTCTCAACAACTTTAATTTCAACACAGAATCTTTATAATTTCAATGTCTATGTCGATATGAATTCTAGATGATAGTAAAAAGCCTTCGTTTTACGAACATTCTCACATCTATACTCACAACCATACTCTAAATTTGAAGTAAACTTTCAACGATAGATATTTATACAGAACTAAGATAGGTTGATGTGAAACTTAATAAAAAATGAGAGATACAAAAAAACAACCTTGAAAAATTAATACAAATCATGTATAAAAAGAACAGGAGAGAAAAAAGAATTATTATATTTGAGTATCGTCGAAAAAAAATATATGCATTCAGATATAACAATAAAATGAAAAATATACGTGACGTAGATATGTATCACAATGATACCTCAATAATAACAGAAAGAAAGAGACAAAAAATGTAAACGTCGTACCATTATAAAACCATCCACACTATTTCAGATAATAGTACTTTATCTCTATTAGTAGTTACTTAGTAAGAACAATTTCTACTTAACAATTTTGTTGTATAACTATAGTTTCATTTTATTAGCTTGGCAAAAAAAAACTTTGTTTAGATATTTACTGAGAAACTATAAACTAACTGAGCATTTGATATATTTACTTAGCAGAAAAACATTATCTTAAACAATATTTTCATTTAACAAGATGAAAAACAATGTAATAAAAAAACTGAATAACCTCTGAAGTAACCTGACAAATGATTTCTCAATGAATATAAAAGAGCATGTTCGATAGAAAGAAAAATGTCATCATTTATGAAAAATAGCCTATTATTATAAGATGAATATTTATTCTTCATTATTCTCTCGGACGTCAACGAGGAAACATATATGTATATATATAAACATACCTATTGAAATAAATGAATTAGACATGAATATATCAAATAACAATCACCTCAATATACTCGATTTACCCAATGAAATTTTATTCATTATTTTTAATAAATTGAACAAAGTCGATGTTCTCTATTCACTTGTCGATATTATTCAACGTTTTAATGAATTAATTTTTGATCCATTTTATATTCATAATCTTAATATGACCTCAATGACAATGAAATCATATTATGATCGTGTCTATTCAATAAACAACCAAGTTCTTGAAAGAATTTGTAAAAATATTTTACCTCGAATTTCTCATCAAATAACTGAACTCACTGTTGAACAATATTCAATGGAACGTGTTTTTCAAACTATTAGTTATCCACAACTTTACTCATTAACACTTATGGATTTTTCAGAGGCAGTACTTTTCAAACACTTAATAAGTAAACTACTTTAATTTTTTAATATAATCAGAAAATTGTTCGAGGTCATTTCATAACTATTTATTTTTTTCTTCAATTGAAGGTGATACAATTCTTCGAAAACTTCTTATTGAACAAACTACATGTCTCGAAATTGATGTTCAGGATGTACCAAACGAACCATCTCCTAAAAGTCTTTCCATTATGTTTGCTTTAATTTTATCTTTATGTAAACGATTAGTTAAGTTAAGCTTTTGTCAATCTTATGAGCGATCAACGCTTTGTACTTTTGACTTATCATCAAGCAATTTTAACTCTTCAATATTGACTACATTAAATATTATTGTAGAAACTTTTGATGATTGTCTTTATTTACTGGATGGACGTTTCAACTGTTTATCAATATTAATTATAGCTGTAAAAATAATTTCATATACATCAGGAACCATTGATAATACAGTGAGTATAATTGTCAATTTTTCCGTTTCGAGAGAAAAGACAGTAAATTTTCGACTTTTTTTTAAAGAAAGAACTTCCTAAATTAAAACGTTTCTCATTAACATCGTATCGGCACATATTTTTATATGATGATCTGATTATTCCATTACTTCAACGAATGATCAATCTTGAAGAATTGATATTATATTTGTCAATAATAAGAAGTAACAAGAATTATATTGATGGTCATCAATTATATGATTCAATTCTTATTTATATGCCACAATTAAACAAATTTATTTTCAATATATATACAAATGTAGATAAAAAGAATGTTGAAATTGCTTTATCAACAAATGAAGATATTCAACTTAGTTTTAGAAGAAAAGAATATGATTATGGACCAGTTGCTTCACATATTGAAATTTTCACAGGAGAAAATCAATGTAAATGTCATAGTTATTCGTTACCATATGAATTCAAAAGTAGATGTCACATCTACTCACTACCATATCAATCCAGAATGTATTTGTTTTTAAATAATTTTTTTCAAGGTGGGGTATTTAATAATGTTCAAACACTGATAATGGCTGACAGCTATCCTTTCAAGCACAATTTTTTCAAAAATATCTCTGAAAGTTTTCCTCAATTGGAACAGTTAAGTATCTTTAATCAAAAACCACAGAATGACAAGCAACAATCAATGCCACTGATCACATTTTCACGTCTTATTTGTCTCTATCTTTATGGTGCTCATACAGATTATGCTGAACAATTTCTCAACGATAAATACTCTTATCTACCTTCTTTGTTAAACCTTAGAATCAGATATGAATCACTTGTTTCGGTCACAAAGAATTTTACGAATGGTGCTACACGTTCCACTTGTAAAAAATTGACCAAACTTTGTATAAATGGAGCGTTTGTACCTCCAAAAACTTTTCATCAATATTTTCCTTTATTGTAAATGTTATTTTTGTTGAAGTTTATGTGAATAAAAACAAATAATACGAGAAGATTGAATATATTTTAATCATGCTAATCAGATAAAATAAATTGAATATAACAAGAAAAATATTTTTATTATGTTTCGATAGCAAAGAGTTTGATTGTTATATATATTTATCGTTTCAAAAATAATTGTATTCATAAATAATATTTTAAATCATGTATTGGTATAGTTAGGAGGAATATACAAAATCACTTTTCAGTCCCAATCCAAATTTTTTGGCAGTTCTGATCCTGGTTCTAATCTCAGATTGGTTTTGTATTGACTTTATTGCTTGCCACTTTCAATTAGTTTGTATTGAGGGTATGTCAATTTTATGATTTATCAAACATCAAGTTCTCCTTTTTTTTTCATCTTTGTCTTCATAACGATAAGAACAATAATAAAAAACCACATGTATTCTTCTTCTTTACATACACAAAATTCTCTGTTCTGTGTAAAAAAATATAAAAGCTAGTGACCTTCTGGTAACACTTAATTTGGTTAAATAAATATCTGATAATGAAATATTTAAAAATATCGAAAGGAACGTCTAATATTTTTCGACGGATTAATACTCATATTTTGTAAAATAGGAACAGTTAGCTGAAATATGTGTATCGATATTAAAAAGTAACTTAAGATATGTCTCTAAAACAATCGAAAAGTAGACTCAGTTACCTATAAAACTATGTTTTATCAGCCCCTACAGCATTTTGATATATCATACTGTTTAATCAATATCACATGATCCGAGTACTAGACCGTTTCGTTTCAACGATAGATAGATATCAACAATCTACAAATTTTTTCATTCTCTCTTACATGATTTATATTACCAATAATACGAAAAGTCATAGTAACATTAATAAGACATTACGTAACAATTAACTAAATCACAAAAAAAAGTTCTTCCTGTATATATGATATATTAGGGCGAACCAATAATATATGTTGTCATGTAACATGAACGATAAAATTTTGGATTTTAGTTGTTTAACAAAGTTGATTGTAGCCGTGTTTGACCTTTTGGAGATATATTTGGTAGTACTTTTTCATATTTCGGTTTGTCCACGTAATGTGTCACCTCGCTGACCAAGAATTCGATGTTATCGTTTCATCCATCCGTCATTGCTACTTTGTAGAGCACAGCCTATAATATAGAGAAATATATTTTGTTCTTTTAACCTTCTGAGTCCTGGCGACGCATATATGCATCCGAATACAGTTATTTGACAAAAGTGTGCCTAGTACATTCTTTAATTGTTTAGAGCATCTTTTTATTGCTTATTTGGTAATATCAGAAAAGTACAATCCTTCTTTCTTTCCTTTCTGCTTATTGATATTAAACATCTATGTTCTATGCGCTTACTTTTAATATCTTTCATCTACCGCATTCCTATACAATCACTTTTCTTTCCTCTTTTCTTTGTATTGATCGCCTACAACTCTTTCTAGTACTTTGTGATTCGTTCCTTTCATTTCGTAAAGTTTTAGTTAGTCCTCTCTTACCTTGGAAATCTAGACAAGACGTTTGACTGAACAAAAACTTAAACAAGTTATGATAACTCACAATCCGACTTATCATCAAAAGATGCACGTCCAACGACTTTTGATTGCATATGTATTGATTCTGATGATGAAGATTTTTCAGTGTAATACCGGGGGCACTGTAAAACATTCGTCGTAACTATACCACAGTTTGTTGGCGAATTTGATTTACAAAATATTAGAATCTTCATTAAAAAATTTTCGACTTTCGTAAAAAGAAAGCGGGGACTCAATAAGTTAATAAAGGTGTCACTAAATATGTATAGAAGAATAGTCATCTGGACTATATAATTCGTTTAACGCTTCTATCAAACTATTATGATGAATATATACGTAATTGAGAGTAATTGATTCTACGGCAACAGAAGTATTATTTGGAAAAACAACCAATTTCCTACTTGTTAGAGTCTATTACTACCGCAGCAAGCAAAATTAACGAATTGATAGCGTCATCTTGTAACGAAAAATAAGTATTGTTTTTTTTCCGTAGTTCATCTCAATTTTTTTTTAAAGAAAATACATACCTAAAGCTAATTTTTTATGAGCTAAATGATGCATATATTTTTATCCGAAAAAAAGTTTCATTTTATGATTATTTGACGTCACGTGATGACGTTTTTTTTATCATTTTCTACATTTTTTTGCATGTGTATAAAAGCTTTTTTAGATAGTGATTTATTATTGAAAAGCCACTGTAAGCTATGAGTAATGTACGTTTTTATTGATTACTATCGCATACCCATAAGAATATAGGTGATTAGTCTAATAAATTGATTGAATTCAATTAAAATTAAATTATCGATCAAAATTGTTTACCGTTTCTATGATATATACGTAAGGTCGGAGAAACTCAAAATTCCAGTAAACGTCTTTTCTCGATGATTTATGTATGGTTAGATAGAGCTCATAAAACTGTCTAAGAAAATGAACTTCAATTTTTTTTTCATTCTTTTATATGCATAAAAATCTCAAAATACTAAGGTGATTCCATTTAGAATGACCTCAGTGGTAGAATAACCTTGGTATTTTGAGTTTTTTACGTATATAAAAGAGTGAAAAAAGATTCTAATGTACAGTCTCTTAGATAGTTTTATGAGCTCTATCTAACCATATATAAATTGTTGAGAAATTGTTTACTGAAATTTTGAGTTTTCCCGACCTCACGCATGCTTAGGTGTGTCTAAAAATAATGTCAGAGGTACTTTATTTCCTCATTAAGTGATACAAAAAAAATTCTTTTTTTGTAGGATGATCGAGAAAATGAAGTTCTATTTTTTCTATGCTATTTGATCAATATTCAACTAGTATTATATTAATGAAATTTCGAGCAGAACTATTGATGCATGAAACTTTATTACGAAATAATTTTATTCTCTGCAATTTTTAACTTAATAAAAATGTGTATTTGACAATTCTAGGAGGACCAATATTTCATTTAGAACATGGATAAATATCAAAAATATATTTTCTTATTAGATTAAACTGATATATTAAGTCAATTTTCTTCAGTGATATTTTTTTTCGTCTTAGAAAATCTTTTGCGTCGAAATAAATCAAATAATTATATTTAAGAACATTTTTTTTTATTCAAATATAAAAAGAACAAAATTTTATATTTCTTTTAAAAATCGGCTAATGTATCGAAAAGCAGAACCAAAAGTGCCAATGTCGTTCATGTTGCACATGTATAATTGTAATTTATGCCCATTATTATTCTAAAAAAACACTTAATAACATATAAATAAATTTTTTATTTTACTTGTTTTATTGTTTCTGATAAACCAAGTGCAGCACGAAGACTTTCTTCATTAATAGCATTTTGTGCATCATATTTACTGCCAAGTATAACAATTGGTGTATTAAAACTTTCATTTTTTAATAAATTCTAAAAAAAGAAAATAATTGTTAAAATAAAATACAAAAAAAAAAATAAAATACGAACATCAAGTTCTATTTTTGCTTCAGATAAACGTAGTGGATCAGATGCATCAACAAGCAATATTATTGAATCAGCACTTGCAATATCATTTTTCAATAAAAGACCACCTATAAGAAAAAAAATTGATCAATGAAAATATTTATTTGTTATATTACCTTGAGCATAATAATGAGGTAATTGAAAAGCTGTAAATTTCATATTGCCCATACTTAATTCTTCATGACCTATTAATAAAAACTTTTTTAATTAAAAAAAATTAAAAATCTCTTTATACTTGAAAATGAACTTAATGTACATTTATCAAATAGATTATTTATTAATGTATGTAATAAAGTTGTCTACAAAGAACAAATCAAGATTTATTAGAAAAAGTTTTTTTTTTCTCATTGTACTTTTCCAGCATTTTGAAGACCAAGAATAATAATTTGACCAGCTTTATTATCTAAAACTATTTAAAACAAATTTAATAAATAGTCCACTAAAAAGAATTCTGTATATAACTTACAAAGCTGTTTTGCTAATACTGAATCACGTTGATCAGCATATTTTTCGGCAATTAATCCAGTATAAAGTAAATTAAATTTTTTTTCGACTTGAATACGTTTCAGCTTATTAATTGTTTCAGTTTCATTTGGATTTGATTTTTGTGCATCATCGAGATTATTGCATATTTTATTATATTCATCTTCACATTTTTTTCAATTTCTTCAAGTTTTAAAAGCTAAATTATAAAAAAAAACTAAAAATCTTTGTAAAAAAAGGTTAACATACATCAATGCCAGCAGCGGAAATAGCTTTATCAAAATTTGAACTTTGCATAATATGAAATTGAAAATATAAATAATCTAAAATGAAATAAAATTCTATTTAACAGAAGCGAAAATTTAGATCAGTTCAGATAGAGACATTTGATAAAAAAAAGAAAAAAATATATAAACAAGACACAGAGAATCCTAGAAGATTAAATACATTATATATATATATATATTTGAAGAAAGAAAGAATGAGTCACAAAATTAAACGTATTTATCATAATAGGTGATTCACGATATGGACAAAGATTACATATAACTAACGGATAAATATATAAATAGAAGGAAAATTCTTGAAGAAGGTTTTCAAATATTTGTATAAATAACCAATTACATTATTATATTATGATAAAAAAAATTTTATATTCAGTTTAATATAAGATCATTTAATTGATGATTTAATAATAAAGAATAATTTTCTTTTGTTTGGTAAAAGTATTTAATGATAGTGATGATTAATTATTAGTTATTGTTAAAAAGTTAAATAAATCAAGAGGTACACAAGAGATTTCAACACAATTTAATATTGTTATTGATATTTTGTTGTTGAAGAAAGAATAAGATTTTCAAATGAACAATATTTGGTCATTTTTTTAAAATGATTATTCAATGAAACATAATATATATGAAGATTTCTAGCTAATAATGAAACTGAGTAGGATGGAATTAGAATAGGCACTTATTTTGTTATTGTTGAACTTGTTGCGTATGTGTTGTATATGATAGTATATGAGATGTTATATTTTTAGTATCACTGCTATGAGAAAGAACTGATGAAGAAAATCAATCGTTAAATTGAGCTAAATTACCTAAAGTTAAAAAAAGTGTTATAGAAATTTTTTTTCGTAAGTTGTATTCATTTTTACTGAAATAGATTATATTAAATAACATTTAATGCATTTATCATACGAGTATCCTTTTCTATAAGATATCGTGGAAAGTGAAAAACCATTATAAATATAAATCATAGGTTTCAGAAAAATTTTCAAGTGAGGATTCTCTAAAATATGATGGATTCCATTTAAATATTGAATTATCTAAGACTTTAGCTTTATAAAAACGAAAATAAAATTTCAAAAAATATACCATATAAAAGTATGTTTTTATTTGTTATAATAGATAATTATTGTCTGACAATCATTAGTATGCGTATTAATCATGTTGTAAAATTACTCTCATTCTCACCTTACCGTATCCAATGAACTTTATTATCTTCATCAAAGCAAAAAAATGAATGACTTTTTTTTTATTTTTTATTTTTAATCAGATCAAAGCAGAACTCATTTTAAATTATATAACTATATATTTTACAGAAATTAAAGAACTATTTTATTGAATCAGTCAACATTGATACTTCATTAAATTTTTTTCATCATATTGATTGAACCAAAATAGACAGATCAATATATTATGATAAATCTTATGTTTGGATAATTTCAAAAAGTGACAAAAGAATCAGTCTTTTAAATATTTTGTTTGTGAAATTCTAACAGACAATTTGATATTCAATAAAAATAATATTATCAGATATTTGGTTTTTGAACGGTTTCAAATCGTTCATACACTCATATTGATCTATTTGATAACGTGAAATTTGATAAATAATATACAATGAAGTTCCATTTTTATTTTCTCTAAATTATCTTGAAATAATATTCCATCAGTTGATTAAAGAAGATTATCTTCATTTAATAAATGAAAAGTTATACAACTTATTTGATTAAAATTTTCTGAAATAGCAAACAACTAATATTCTCAAATTTATTTGTTTGCGATAAATGTTCATTAAGTAGATCTTGATTAAGTCACATACATAATAAAACGAATATCTATTGGTTGTATGTCAACAAATGACTTAGCTGTTTCAATTCTTTATTAATGAAAATTTTGTTTGAACAAACAGTATAAATGCTAAAAAAAGTGCCAACATTTTAATAATTATGTTATCAGTTAATCAATTATTGTTTTCTAGGCAAGAGTAACAATAGAATTTTCTTTTTTTTTTATTGTTAAGATAAATATTGTTAAGATAAATCAGTAATTCAAACATATATATCATCAAGCATGTTTGTAAATAGCTATAATAATATTCTAATAGCTACGACAATATTTTAGTAGCGCTATAGCTTTTAAATAGCTGAATAACCAGGAGAAAATATATTGCAGAAAATTTTGTTTTAAAGAAAAAAACGAATATAGAAGATATTTAAAATTGCTAAATACATTTTTAAATAGCGCTAATGTAAATCGAAAAAGTATCTCTTTTGAGAAGCTACGAATTGGCACATCTATATGGAACAGTAAGTATTTTTTTTTAATTAAAGAATTTTTTTCTTTATTTTAGTTCAATTAGTATAATGGAATTCAAAAGTAAGTATTTTATTTTAATAAAACATTTGATTTTTTATTTTAAGTTAAATTGTACATATGTATTAAAATTCAACAGTAAATGTGTTGTTATAATAAAAATTTTTTTTTATTTTAGATTGTATTATACATTAAAATTCAACACTAAATATTTTATTACAATAAAATATTCTTTTTTACATTATAATATGTATTAAAATCTAACGGTAAGAATTTTATTTTATTAAAGAATTTTTTTTATTTCAGGACAATTGATATATCAAAATTAGATAGTATTTTTTTTATAAAATTTTTTTTTTCCTTATTTTAGCTAAATGGGTATATCCACATTAGACAGTAAGTATATATTTTGAATTAAATAATTTTTTTTTTTATTTTAGGTGAATAAATATATCCAAATTGGACAGTAAGTGTTTTATTTTAATAAAATAATTTTTTCTCTTTATTTTAGATCAATTCAGTATATCAGATTAAACAGTAAGTATTTTTTTTTAATTAAATATTATTTTTGTTAATTTAGGCCAACTAATATTCCAAAATGGGACAGTGACCTTTTTTTAATTAAATATTTATTTTTCTTTATTTTAGATTAATCTGGTATATCAAATTAAACAGTACGTATTATTCTTTAATTAAGGAATTTTTTATTTTAGGTCAATTTAGTATATCGAATTAGACAGTAAGAATATTTTTTTGAATTAATTTTTTTTTTTTTCTTTATTTTCGCTAAATTTGCTATATCCAATTATGCTGTATCTATAATGTATCTAGTGCATATGATTTTTTCTATCAGTCATAACACATACTATGACTGATAGAAAACTTATATATATCGGATACATTATATATACAGTATAATAAGAAAACAAATGGAAAACCGATCAGAGTAGTGAATTCCATATACATGCATTATTATTTGTTATAAAGTAAACATCTGATGATTGAATTATTGATGTTATAGATAAGGTTTGGTCTACCGATAGAAATCTGGCAGGATTCGACACTTTCCGATAGCTTTGGACTGTCGCAAATCATGGGATCCCACTGTCGGATTCCGTCAGATCCCACTGTTGGATTTCGTCGGATCCCACTGTCGGATTTCGTCGGATCCGATGACCGACAACTTCCAACCGGAATCCTGTCCCAAGGAATCCAACAACTTCCGACAGGATCCTATCGGAAGTTGTCGGATTCCTGTCGAAAGTTACGGGATTCTTTGGGAAATCCTGTCGGATCCAAGCCTCGGATTGTTCGTCCTGGGTGGCTTCTCTTGGATGTTGGGCTCGTCTCTTTGCATTGCAGCCAGTGCACCGTCTGCCGACATTGCGTGGGTTTAGCTTCTCGGTTGGCGTGCTAAGCAGTAAAGACTAAACAAGACTTTCACGAAACTGCAGAATGATCACTTTGCTTTCCGTGTAGTTTTCTTGTTATCAGCAACTTCTTCGTTAGAACTGTCAGATTCAAGTTGCATTCTATCAAAATCCTTATTCAGAGAACTCACTTCATTAAGTGAGCTAGCGCTATCTTCTGTATCGGTTTCTTTAAAT
>JAJEKB010018162.1:29411-72258 GCA_022393335.1 Macrotrachela quadricornifera
CTTTCCTTTGACCATAGTATGATCAATATCCTTAACTATCAGTTGGCGGCGTTCCATTGTAAGATATATATTTTCCTTTACAATTTCTGTAAAAAAGCCTTTTCATATTCGATGTCATAATGTTCCTAAATATTCTTGCTACAGAAAGTGAACACATTTGTGAGAGTTAGTCATTAGTGAAACGCTTTTTTAAGCTTAATTTTAAAAACCGTAATCAACTATGACCTAGATTCACAGAAAGACAACTCAGCTTGCTGCTGCAGAAAGAAAGCTGACTAAAGCTTAACGTGATATTTGATGCAAGCTCTAGTGTGTCTCTGAGATTCGTGAAAGCCACACACTGTGTGGGAGACTTGTGGCATCTATATCACATATTAAGCTTCAAGATAGTCATAGGCTATCTGCCAGATTTGTGAAACGTACATTATTCGCTAAATGTAGTAGAACGATACCGAGTGAATTCAGGAGACGGCATCTGTGCGTTTTAAACTATTTATATTGACCAAAATACGCGTTTATCACACTGAAATGCCATTTCAAAGCAAAAAATAGCTGGAAAATGGCTTCCAAAACGGCATCGAAACGTCTACTGTGAGTGTCTGGCATCAGACAAGCAAAAAGACGTTTTGATGCCGTTTTGGAAGCCATTTTCCAGCTATTTTTTGCTTTGAAATGGCGTTTCAGTGTGATAAACGCGTATTTTGGTCAATATAAATAGTTTAAAACGCACAGATGCCGTTTCCTGAACTCACTGGGTAGACTCTGACAAATGCAGCAGAAATTACAGAAAGAATGCTAAGTTTGCCAAATCTAATGGAAGCTATAGAATGTCTGCTTGATTTACCAAGTATAAATTGTCTAATAAATATGGTGAAACCAGACTCTCTGTCGAATGTGCAAGAAGCCGAAGATTGCCTAATATATTTTGGTCAATAGTTTACCCTGTAAGTACCAACGTACTTTATAAAGTACGGTTTTTTCAGGTTTCATAATCTTTGAATAACTCGCGAATACTAAAAGATATCAAGAAGTAATTTTCTTTTTTACATAGAGGAGACTTCGGTGTACACATCTATATTGAAACTATAACTATAATAAACTCATTCATGTGATACTTATGATCAATATTTGGGAGACTATCAAACCTTATTTTAGACTATTTTAATGGTTTTCCAAATATTGGTCATAATGATCACATGAATGAGTTTATTATGATTATAGTTTTAACATAGGCGTGTACACCAAAGTCTCCTCTATGTAATAAAGAAAACGGCTTCTCAATATCTTTAAGCATTCGCGAGTTATTCAAACATTAGGAAACTTGGAAAAACTGTAGTGTATTTAGTATGATGGTCCTGAAACGATTTAATTTTTGAATAATTTGAAGAAGTGAAATAACAACGTGGTGCAGTTTCCTTTATGACATAGAAGCTATTTCGTTGCATACATCTATATAAGAGTTATAATCATGATGAGGTCCTTCAAGTAATAAGCCTGGCAGGTTTTTGAAACACCACCTCTATATTCTAAAAAACTTCTTACTCATCCCCATAGGGGAGTACAGGTATGGATCAAAACTGATTTCGAAGATTTTTTTTTAAAAGTTTGATGAAGATATTCACGGCACACAGTGCGCATGTTAAATATAAAGTCCCAAAGAAATTTCATTCATTGGCCGAGTCATGGTACTGAAAGGGTTAACCAGAACATTTTTGCATATATATCCGAAAAACGGGGAATCAGCTCAACCATCCTTTTACATCTAGAGTCATTCATATAATTGAGAAAAATAAAGGAATATTCATTTTTGTATGTGATCAAATTGATGCAGAGAGATTCGTTATATACTTTATCGTTCGTTAATACTAATTCAAATCGAAAGAGATTTTTCAATCGAAAAATAAAGTTTTAATTTTATAGACAAAGTGTATTATGTACACTTTGAGTCCGCTTGATACATTTGCTATTCGAAACGCTCATTGAAAGTCGTGCGAAAATGACATCATTTTTTCAGTAAGTAGCTTCTTCAAATCTCATTACGAGTTTTCTCACAACAGCTGTCAAAGAAATTTGAGAATTTGAAAATATTTGTGCTATTCGAACGTTTTTTAGGATATCATATAATTAAACAACAAAATCAGTTGTCTCCTATTATTGTTATTCTCATTGTACAAATAAGATTACTGTTGAATATCTTTTCTTCAATGAGATTTTGATTATTTCGATAGATAATACTAGAATGTCGGATGTAGACTATCGTGACGATGTAAATTATATAAAATGGATGTGGAAGTCTAATAGAGAACCATTTAATTCTGAAGAAGAGGAAGAATGGACAATGTATTCTCCATCGATTGTAGCAATAATCAATCGTGCTCATTCGGATCATGCATCACACGTACGCATTAATGATGATTATATTATTGATTTGGATAAAATGATACAAATCAATATTCGTGATAGGAATCGACAACGTCCAGTGAAACAATGTGTTCATCATAATGTTGAAAATCAAATCAATGATCAACCTCGTCCAATTGAACTGGATTCATTGAAACAAGGCATTGAGAATGGAAATACAAGTCAAGATAATATCTATTCTCATGGACCGAAATTTATTACGGAATGGTTAGTAAAATTTACTAAAGGAACCTTGGTGGTGAAGTTTGATAACATTTATTTCGCGCTCATCACCGGTATTCAATGGGAAGGAAAAATGGCAAAAGAAAAACAAAAGACAATCGAAAATATTATTCATGAACTTGAAGCAACCAGAAAAGAAGTACAAAACAGACGAGAACAAAAACGTATTGAACATTTGAGTATGTGCTGTGTAAAACAATATACTAAACAATGTTTTCTATATAAAGTCGTCAATGAAACTCTTCGTAACGATAATAAAGATAAACTTGATACTATTGGTCCTGTTGCATATCTCATTTTTAACTTTGTTGGTCATCGTACTGACGATGATCATTCATTGCAATATCGTCTTCTCCAATTATTTCGACCCTCAGAAACGTTATTTCTTCAACTATATCGAGGGGATTACGTTAAAAAAGATATATTTGATCAATATAAAAAATCAGTTGGTCAATCTAACACACATTTTCAATGGTCATCATTCGTGTCGACTTCACGTGATCGAAATATTGCCGAAAAATTTGTCAAAAATGTTCTTTATGTAATTCGATTAAGTCGAGCCACGTCCCATGATCAATTTTCAGATTTGAAAGGAATTAGTGTATTTGTCAAGGAAAATGAAGTACTCTTAAGACCAGGTACTCGTTTTCACATCAAACAAATAACAATTGGATCATCTTGTCAACCACACACTGTCGCTATTGAAATCGTACCATCTTTCATTTCTATTTTACAATAATATTTATCAACGACACTAATTTCACTTTCTATTAATCTACTATTTTCTGTAATTAATGTTTCCTTTTAAAAAAAAAATCTAGTCTTAGACAAAAATAGACTTCTTTATTTATCATAGTGATTACATTTAATTAATCATCAACCAATATGTAAACTAGAAAACTTGTTGATCATGATATTTACTGGGTTGAAACAGATTTATCATTTTGTAATGAGGCATGAACAAAAACTGAACTCGTTTACTTATGACAGAGAAAACCAATTCAATTATTCTAACATTTGCTCAAATAAATGAAGTTAAAAAGCTTGAGACGATCATTCGAGGAATCAAATGTGGCTTCACTCTTTTCAAACGAAATGACATTCAAATTCACAAACATTTTCAAAAATGCTCGGTATCATTTAAAAAATTGACAGAATTTTAACAATTTGCTAGATTGAAAAAGATTTCTAATAGATACACTAATACCATATGAACAAAGAAAAAGATTTTGCATATAATAATACTACACACTAATCATTAAGACTAGCAACTTTTTCTCTTCAGTTATTATGAAGCAATGATTGACAAATCATATATGAGTGGTATTCTCTTTAAATGTAGACTAATTATAAAACTGAACAATGAATGAGAAACATTATTTTTTGTACATTTAACGCGCTTTTTTTTCAAAATACTAACAAAGTGTCGGCAACAATGAGCAAACTCTTTGAGGATGGAATTTTTTTTTAATCAAAAAAAATATTTTTTAACCTTTTTATTCTATTTTAACTCAAAATAACTATATAAAAATTTTATGATAATTAAATAAACAATTTTTTTCATCTTTTAAACAAAATGGCAATTTGCCAGTAAAGTACTTGATGTTGGATCGAAAATCTGCTTTGTTTATGCTACAATAAGGACATCTTCTTGTTTCTTTCCTAAACAAATGTATTTATTGTCAAAATTAAGGACAAGTTTTGATACTGTTTATTTGAACTTATTTTTAGAAGGATGTTTTCTACAACTTATTCATTTATTATCCGAACAGAGAGATTTCACCACTGAAACCAAAAAGATATGTTTAGCAAATTCAAGAACAATATAAATTCGTCACTAAGATCGGAAATATATATATAATAGAGAATGAGAATATTTTCTAGAAGCAAACGATAAGAGCAAAAGAGAAAAATTATAACGTCACTATATCTTAGCAGCAGAGACAAAGAATTTATATGAGAGAAGGAAAGAAAAATAAGTATGAGATGACATGTGCAATTGTTTATGATCTTAACGACCTTACACGTTTAATAGTTTAATATGAATTAAATACTTTTTCCTTTGTTGAAAAACAGGTGATCTATTTTTGGACCATCGGTCCTCAAAGGTTTAATAAAGAAAGAAAATAAATTTTTGATAAGTAAATACTTCATATACGTATGATTTAAATTGTTAATTTTCGATACTTTCACTGAATAAACTGACTATATTTCAAACAATAATAAGACAAACATGTAAAGCAAAATTAATTAATCAATCGTAAAAATATGTCGATCGATTTTTGCATAAAATGTTTACTTTTATACTATGATTTAGTCAGAATAAAATTATTTTCACATAGGTTAAAGACTATTAAATCTATTTAAATAAAAATGAATATTAATAGAAATTTATATAAAAGAAATTATTCAATAAAATTGTTAAAAAAAATATAATCAAATATAAGAATATTTTTCAATTAAAATCAACATTATCTAAAATATATTAGGATAATAATCAATATAACTAACTCTTTCATTACCATAAGATAAAAAAAAGCTACATCTGTTTTTAATTATTTTTTTCAATAGCATAATTATAAGAATTAGTCTGGGATCTATTGAAAGCAATTGAAAAAAAGTACCTTTGTTACAGATACTGCCTTCATATCTTTCTTTAAATATCATGCCTTCCAAAAAAAAGCCTATTAGATGGTGTTTGTAGTCGATTTTCATCTAGAAAAACAAATGTACAATGAAATATAGATTGACTCGAAAACAAACTTGTGATGCACTGATATCTAACTCTCGGATCATCTCCTATTACTGTTACATTATATGTTAGAGGTGGTTTGGTTATTGTTATTTTTTCTTTCTTTCGGTTCGTGGCTGCAAGTCAACACGTATATGTACATGTATATATATTCGTTTTCTTAGAAGTTGTTACTTTTTCTTTCGTTTTTTTCATATGATTAACCTGGCTGATTTTTTATTCCCTTATTGAACACGAACTGGACACAATTTTTGATATTTGCTTTTTATTGGAACGTAATTTTAATACATGACAAGAAAGATATGGATTTTTAATAAAAAAATAATACAAGTGACTAGACTTTTGATGATAAAAGTGATTTAGGAATAGATGAAGAAGAAGAATTTAAGTGAGATTAGAGTAATAAAAATTTATTGAGTTTTAATGCAGGAAATAGAATTATATAACGGAAGGGTTAAAATACTTCCATATTATATATAAATGGTTGGTTAAGATTCTACAACACATAACCAAAAATACATGTAATATAAATACTCTTGCTTATTGAAATATTATTTTATTTAACATGAAAATTCAGCATCTACATATGATATAAATCCGAACAAACTGCTTATATGTTCGACTGTGACGCAGTTGGTAAAAAAGAGGCAGCATGGATGTTTTTCTTATAATTCATTATCGTAATATAAATAACAAATAAGTGACACTATCGTATTTTGATTCGTAATTCAGAATGTTAAATTGTTTATTTGTTACTTCGATAAAGGTTTATGTATTCTCTAATCATACTACAATATTTGCTAGAGAGAATTGTGGATTATTCTAATTACATAATGATATTAACTAATTATCGAATTGACTTTATACATTGAATGAATAAAAATATATCTATGAAAACTGTGATATAAATTTTATCAACTTGTAAAATTGATTTATTTGACACAGATAACGACTGATTTACAATGAAAATTGCTACATTCTATACAACAGTGGAATGAAAATCAAGACGAATTGAAAGATAGTTATAAATAAAATGATACTTATGATCAACTATCGTTTGTTTAAAAAGGCTCAATTATAGCTGGTGATAGTCTCTCTATCATCCATAATCATATTACATAATAAATATCTTTTATTGTGTGTAAAAAATGCAAGAGAACAATGAATTAAGATACTATGAAAAAAGCTTCTCAAACAATAATATCATTGAAAACTTTTAACAAGATAATATTCGTAGAAATTTTTATAAGTTTTATCCTATATGTAAGAAAATATATTTTGATTCTCATAGAAATCTTTTCAAAAAAGTAATGAAGTTTTATTATTTAATATTGACTAAAAACTACATTGAATTTACAAATTTCTATATTCAGTTATTCTAAAATATCGTTAATAAAAACTGTAAAGATATGATTTTCTTTTATTGATTATTATTCAATGAATAATTCTGAGTTTTCTTTATTCATAAAATCATAAAATAAATAGAATGATCTCATAGAATAAATTCTTCTAAAAAAGAATATTTTCTTCGTAATTTATTATCGTGTTGTAATGATTACAAATATGATTAATTACATATGAACGTATGTTCCACTAATGATATACATTTTCTAGGAAATGAGTCAAGTAGGAAACATTTTTTTTAAATTATCGGTTCAAAAAAAAAAGTTTTATGATTTTCTTTACGGAAGTTACGAAATCGACAGTATAAAAATAACTGAAAAAGCTTATTGTTTTTATATGTAATTAATCATTTACATTGATTATTGAAAATAAAACAATTTTATATTTCAACAAAAAAAATTCTTTCAATTAACATTAATAATCATGGAAACAAGTGGTTCTATAGGTTTTCCAATTACAGATACGTGAGTATATTTCATATTCTTAATATTTAATGAAAAAAACCTTATTTTTTAGAAGACAAACTCATAGTCATCGAAAATGTATATGGATTTTTATTTGTATTGTAGCTTTTTTGCTTCTTGCATGTATTCTTGTTCCAACAATTATTATTACTAATAGCGATACAAGTTTTAAAAAATCGACAGGTAATTTTTTTTTTTAATTAACTTACATATTTAGTATATATTTATTTTCTTTTTATATAACATTAAGTTAAATTGGTAAAGCCCACATTCCGAATGATAATAATAAAAGCATTATCAACGACAACACAAAACAATGAAAGATTAAATTAATAAAAATTCTTTATATAAATGTCATTGATTGATTTTATTTGTAAATATAATTATATTAAAACAATGTCAATTGTTTCATTTATCTTTTTCTTTGTTATATATTTCACTTTATTATGCTTTTTTTGCTTTCTCTGTTTTTCTTTTTTTATTCATATTAATATGTTATATGTCATAGTTATATTTATAAAATGTCTAATCAGGTATATCGTAATCTTTGTTAATAAATTCATTTCAATATATAGTGCGCATTCACTGTTTTGTTTTTTTGAATAATTTAAGAATGCAAACAGTTAGAAATATGTAACTTTCACTAATCAAAAAAGAAGATAAGAAAATCACATGTCAAAAACAAAATTTCATCAGAATATTAGATCGTTTTTCTGAAAATATTGTGTAACGTTCTATAAAGATTAAACATCTCCTTATCTTCTCTTTCTATTAGTAAAAATCGTGAGAATTTCTCATATGATATATTAATTAATATATATTTGTTGTTGTCCTAATTCATTTGAACGTTCCCATGTTATTCTATTAGAAACAAGCCATCGTGGTCCTTGTGTTAATGCACTTCTATGTACAGGTCTTTTTTTAATTTCCGTATCACTTGTAGCTGGTTCAATTCGACGAATTCCATTTAATCGATTACAATATAATATAGATCGTAATAATTTAAATAGATCACTACGAAATTTATGTGATGCTATTATACATAAATAAAATGATGAAACAGGAAATAAATATATTATTAATTCCGATATATAAAGAAAAAATCGTTCAATAGCTAAACGATCAATTGATTTATTTGAAATATTTAATGTTATTGCATTATAAAAATAAAAAATCATTAAAGGTGTTGTTAAAATAACAAAAAAAATTATTTGAATAATTAACATAGATAAAGCTTGTTGATCACGTATTCTTTGTATATGTTCAATTTCATTTCTTATTTGTATTTGTTGTCTAATATGTATTTGACGACGTTTTTGTTTTTTAATAAGATTACGATAAATAAGAAAAACACATGTGCTCATAATTATTGTTGGAAAAAGAGAACCAGATAATGTTGTAAATATACTATGATAATATGCTGCTATATTATTGTATACAATACCACATTGTCCTGATTTTAAATTATAAAATATTAAAGTATGTACTGGTAATATAAGCCATAAAATTACAATTATAACTACAACACGACGAGCTATATGAATTTTTGAAAAATTTCGTAAACGTGTATTAATTGTTGAAATTGTATATCGATCAAAACAAGCTACAGTTAAACACCAACGATATATCATTGAACTTGATTGATTTACATAAATACGCATTTTACAAAAGATTAATATAGAAGTATTTGGATCAACATGATTGAGTGCATACATTGTTGATCCAATACCCATACTTATATTAATTAACATTGTTATAGATACTGTTATAAAATCTAAATAATTATGTATATAGTTTAGTATTTTAATTTGTTATACAATAAATAAAATATAACTTACATATGCGACATGAAACTGTACGAAATTTACGTTGAGATAGAAGTATAATATTTAGACAACAACCTGTTACACCAATAATAAGATATAATGAATAAATATAACGAGTAATTTGTTGTTGAATGATAAATAAAGTGTTGTTTAATGAAGTTGACATTAATTAGATTTAATTTATAAATTTATCATATTCATATTATAAAATATATTATCTAAGAATTCCGTAGATTCGAAATTTCATCTTATCATTCTCATAGAATTTTGCTTGTCAATTCGAGCTTATATAGGTTAATAAAAGGATTATATATGAGTAAGGTTGCATATAAGATTAATAGAATATCATTATACAAACCATTATTTATTATTATAAAAAACAAAATTCATTAAAGTAAATGAAGTTCTTATTTTAATGTAATTATCTTCTGAATATGATACATAGAAAAGTATTTTATATCATTTTGGATTTTATTTTGTTTTTCTCCTTAATTAAACATCTAATCATTTATTTCTTTAAGAAAAAAAAAATCAAATTAATTTCGTTATGAAGAATGTATTTGGAAAACAGATTGAATCTTATAGATTTATATGTTATCTTTTTTTTCGATCAGTTTTTACAATAATCAATGATGAAAATTCTTCAAAATAAAAAATCTATAATCATAGTATTTAGCTTATTTTGTAAGAACAAGTAAAAAAAATGGGATATTTTATGTTGTTTTTCTTCTCTTATGATGACCTTTGTCTTATTTATTCATTCGTTCTTTGCTTGTTTAGGTAGAACGAGACGCATAATTTCTTTTTTTGAATCATTTTTTATGATCGATGGTTATGTGTATGTGTAAAAACAATGATTATTGATGATCCTTGGATTGTTTGTTTTATGAAATTCGTCTAAATTATGGTTAGTTATCTTGATGATAAGAATATAATATGAACTTTATTTTTATGATAAGTATTTTTCAAACTTTTGTAGAATCGAGCCTAAACGAATTAAATGCAATTAATCTCATTATAAAATCTATTTTGTGTAGGATGTATTAGGAAACAGCGAGTTAAAACGAGTTTTCATTTATTGTGCTATACATTATATTACGTAGTTTTTGATATAATAATGTCATGATTTGATCTTGTTAGTAATTTAATGTAAAACTTTGATCTAAAATGTCAATTACACAATGTATGAAGTAAATGAAAAATAAAATATTTTGTTCTTTATCTATAATAATTATCGTCAAAAGTAATTTTATATAGTTGAGATTTATTCGTCATTATTTTGATTAACTCTTTGAGGACAGATGGATCATATATATCTTATTTTGTTTTTATTAAAGAAAATAAGTGTTTAGTTCACATTAAGCTATTAAATATGTAAGGTCATTAAGGTTATATTATAACCGTAGTTTTGGTCTTATATATATTTTTTTCTTTCTTTTCTTCCTTTCTGATCTTTTATTTTTCGAGAATATTCTCATTCTCTATTGAATGTATATCTTTCTGGCCAAAATAAACGGATTACTGTATTTTTTAGATAGATATTCAATTACTGAACTTATTCTGAAAACTTAATATTTTATTTATTTTTCTTTCACTTTTAAGTTTAGTTGACTAGAGAAAGAGATATGTTTAGTAGATAGATGATCAGAAACCTTTGTATTGCGAATCAACTTGTTTAAAATACAAAAATTAATTGATTGTAAAAGAATAAATAAATATTGAATTACTTTGTCAGTTAATGTTCTTTTTTATTTGAGGAAAGACAAAAAAAAAACATACTAAAATAAAAATAACTACATCAAGAATTTGTTTCAATAAGATCTTAATACAACTTTTTCTTTTCTCATATTTAAATGAAGTTTGTTTTTAAAACTAGAATACAATGTTAATCAATATGAGTAGATATTTGACAAAGTTTATCTTGTTAATGTTTAAATCTCGGTTAAGAAAAAAAATATATCATATAGAGGAAAAAAAAATCGTTTGTTTTTTTTTTTTTTGATTTTTGTTTTTTGTTTATAAAATTATGGGAGAATGAAATGTCGAAGAGATTCATTTAATGGTGGTGAAATTGTTGTTAGATGTTCAAGTGTTTGTTGATTAAGACCACCTAATTGTGATTTACAAAGACGTTTACGTATTCGATTTCGACATATTTGTTTTAATTTAAGTGGTGTTGAAAGTATTGTTGTTAGTATATCAATTTCATCTGTTGTTTTATCAAAATGACTTCCTAAATCTTCTGTAAATAATTCAACAAGTTGATGATTTGTTAATGTTAATTGTTCATTTTCATACATAACATGAATTAAATTTCTAAGAATACTACCTAAATAAATAAAATAATAATAATTCGAAATAAATAAATATATTTTAATAAAAATACCTGTATAATGTCTATCAAATTCTTCATCTTCCATAACAGTATCTTGATAATTTCGATTAAACCAAACCCAAATATGAACAAGTAATGCTTTATTACTTTCAAATGATTCGAGAAATAATGATGGTAAATCATATGCAATAACAATCCAAAAATTTGATTCAAATCGACGAAATGCTGATAAAGAATTTGTATAAAATTCAGTTAATGATTTAAGTGATGAAAATCTGCATTTATGACTTAACATTAATTTTAATGTTTCTTCTCGATATTCAAATTGATAATCTAAATTATTAAGTAATTTCCAAACAATATCTAATGGTGTATGACCATTTAAATCAATTGGATTTTCTTTACATTGACCTTCTTCTAATAAAAGACCAATAATCTATTTAAAAAACAAGGAAAAATATTTATTTTTAATATTAAAAAAAATAAAAATTATTTAAAAAAAACCTCTGTTGAACATTTTCCAGCAGCAATATGTAATGCTGTTCGTTTTGTATAAGGTTCTTGAATTTCAATATCTAATTTTTGTTGATATTTAAGTAAAAGTTTAATTAATTCAGCTGAATCTTGTTTAATAAGAATATGAAGTGGATAATAAAACATTCCCATATCTTGTGCAACACGTGAATGCATTTCACGCATTTTTATTTTATGTTCATGTTCACTTGATAATGAACCAAAATAATTATCTGTTGCACTTGGTTTATCCGTTATATTTGGATTATAATTCATATTAAGAAAATATTCAACAAGACGAATATGACCACAAAAACATGATAAACAAAGAGCATTTAAACCCCAAGGTCTATCAAGAAGAAAAAAAAACATAATATTTATTTTATTTTTATAAAATATTTACCTTAATTTATCTGTATTTGCTCCACGTTCAATAAGTAATTTAACACAAGCCAATCGATCATGAAGAATAGCATAAAAAAGTGGAGAACGATAATCAAACATCGTACAAGAATGTGATGATTCTTCATCGGATTGATATTCATCTTCACCACTATGTAAACCATCTAGTTCATTTGGATTAGTTGGTAATGGACGATAAACAAATAATTTATATTGATTAACATCAATATCTTTAGATGTATCTAATAATGATTTTAATTCTGCATAATCACCTTCAATACATAAATCATGTAAATCAATTGATTGATTTTTATCACAGGGACCAGCCATTGTTTTACTTTAAAAGTTTTTTTTTTTCTTGTTTAATATTAATAAAGAACGACGAAGAAAATATCTAAAACATGTTCATTGATTTGAACATTATCCAATACGAAAATAATTTATGAGAGATGTCATTAATTATTAGAATATATTTTTTATATTTTAACATTATTATTTTTATCAATGAGAAAAATAAATTAAAATCATTTTTGACAAATACGTAGGCATGAAAGAAAAAACAAGGAAAGAAAAATATACGTTGATTATCTTATACTGCTTCTTAGCATGTCAAACATAATTTATGAGTTGTTACTATAAAAAAAAATTATTTTTATTCAAACTATCTTGACTTTGAAATAATAATAATAGGACAATATCTGAATAATAAAATTATTTGTAATTATTGATTAAAAATATGAAAAGATTTTTTTTTAATTTGATTTAAATATAGAAAATGATTTTTGTTATGTCAAAAGTTTTATTATGGATGGGTGAGATAATAATAAAATATAACTTTTTATGGATTTATAAATAATTAACTAAACTTAATCAATTTTTTTTAATTAAAACAAAAATACAATCAAAAATTTTTTATTTCTCATAAAACAAACAATTTATATTATCAATAATAATACTTATGTTTATAAAAAAAACGCTCCTAGTTTAATTACTATATTAAATAAACTATTTAAGAAGATAATTTTTTTTCTTTATTTTCAAATATTATATTTAATTAATGATGAGATTTACCTTTTATTTAAATAAAACAAATTGATCATTGAATTCTAATGATTCTTTTACTGATTTCATCATAAACAATTTTTCTTTCTTTACTTCATTTGACTATTTTTACTTTTTTTATGTATCTATAATTAAGACCTTATTGATATAAATTATCATCATTATCAATTTATATAGACATTAAATGTTTCTTTTAAAAAAAATTTGTAAGTTAAATGTACGAGATACTTTCACAAACTTTTTTATTTTCTCGTAGTTTTTATGAAAAATTAATTCGATATTAATTTTTACTTTGGTTTTTATATTATTATCAAGAAACAAGTCATTTTTATTTCTTTACTTAAAAATAAATATCATTACAAAATAATATCAGTGAATACCATAGACAACATAATAGTAATTGCGTAATGTATTGCAAATACTCTATCTGAAATTCACTTTTAGTTTTCATATGAATATTCATTTTTATTATAACATGGCATTATTTTATTTTATTGATTTGACCACAATACAAAATATAAATATAAAAGGTGGTCAAAAGTAAAGCAATACGTTGTTTTTTTTTGATTATTTCTTTCTATCAATGTTGCTTGATCTAATATTTATACTACATATGCATCATTGATTATTTAACTTACTTGGAAAGTTTCAGTTCAATAAAATGTGAATTTCATTTAAAAATACAAACACGTCTCATATATTCGGCAGTGACAGCAAAATTCGCTGTTTTTTTCTGTTTTTAATGATATCAGCTTTTGATGAATAAATCGAAAAGTGAGAAAATCTCATTTAAACAGCGAATATTGATATTACTGAGGACAGAAAAAACAAACAGTTCACAGCAGCAAAAGAGCAAACTTTGATTTCAATGATACATTCGTATTTTTACAAAATTCTCATTTTCCAGAGCTGAAAAATTCAGAGTAAGTTACGTAGTGAAAATGTTTTGTAATATAAATATGAGGTCAAACAACAATGGTAGAGAGAAATAATTGAAAAACTAATGACCTAGTTTACTTTTGGGTCATTCTGCCTATGATTTCATACTTTTTCATTTCTGAAAACAAATTGAAGACGAGTAAAAAAATTTGTGTTGTGATTTAGATTCAAATGAAGAAAAATTAATTTCAATTTCTAGTTTTAATGTTTAACTTTGTATCGTTTGAAATAAAATTAATAGCAAAAAAAGGGTTGCTGTCGACCAGAGATGCCCATAGTAGCAGGTTTTTTAAAAGACCATCACGGCAGCGGCAACATTCTTTTTGGAGTACATTGAAAACCTACATAAATTTAATAGAATTTCAATGCTTACAAATAAAACAACATGGAGTTAAATGAATTTGCTAGATCACTAGCAATATTTCTAGTTTAATACAGTCATGGTAGTCAAATTCAAAACATTTTTTTTAGAGCATCGCAGCAGCGGCAGATTTTTAGTCGCAATGGACATCTCTGCTGTCGACGATCAGAATCAATACAGTTTTGAATAAGCTAGATATCTATTTGCTTCAGTTTAATCGTGTTATTTCTTAATAAAATAAAAAACAACTAATTTTATTTTCTTGATTTGTACAAAAGTTGTTTCAGTTGTACAATTAGTTTAGAATTTAAAACCATGTTTGTAAGTTATGAATAATAAAAAACATTAAAAAGAAACTTCATGCAAGATTCAATTTTAATTCTTTTAAACAGAATAAGTATAAACTTTTTTAAATTTCTTTCCTTATATCGAATTTTATTCTTTTGGATCACTCATATTATATGATAAACAATTTCAGTAGCAACCCACCGATCGATCACAACCAATTTCTCATAAATATCTAAGTTAAAATATAATTTTTTTCCTATATTTATTCTACAGAAAAAGTAAATTCCTTAAACATTAAATACGATGTTTGACAAAAAAAAGAAAACATAAAATCAAAAATTTACAAAATAATTGAATTAATGAAAACAAAACTTCGGATATAATAAAAAAACAAACAATCGAAGTGGTTTAATTGGATTTTAACAACAATCATACACTAATATTATTTTGATCTTAATAACCATCAAATAATATAAATGAAATTTTCGACAGCGATCATTCCAACCGTCAGAAACGGCGGATTAAGGCACTAGTTCTCAGCATATTTCGCCATTATCTATCGGCTCGTTATATAGATAATTTTTTTTACCAAAAAATGGCCATCGTTTATCGTCCTATTCTCATCGTTTTACGAACTCACATAAAACGGCTCCTAATGGCGCCGTTTTCTTTGACATACATTAAAATGAAATTTAAGACAACGTTTTTTGATCTTTTATTTGATTTCTCAGTTGATCCAGAATCTTTTGACATGTGATTTCGATACAAAAGAATACACATAAATATTGCATCTTTGAAAATTTACCATCAAGAAGCTTGTGAATACTTTTATGAGTTATGTTTTGAAACATTGCTTCATAGTCGTTAGCATAATCTATTTATATAAATAAAACATTCTGTTCAATAATCGAAAATATTTTAGCGATTTACTGCCATTATTCATATTTTCAAAAATAGATAAACGACCTTTTTGAATATATTCTTGTATATCCGCTTTTCTAATAAAAAAGAGCAATATTCTATATTTATAAAAGCAATGAATCACATTGACTTACGCTTTTAAAATCTGAAGTGAACTACTATCATTTGTTTGCTCAAGAATACCGATACCATTTATCACATCCTATATATAAACATAAAATAATTAACTAAAACAACTCAGTTAATAGATACTTATCCAGTTTTCTTTGTTATAAATAAGAAGAACGTGTCGCTGTCGATATTGTGCTTTATTATGTATGCCGATACTATCAACAAATTTGATTAATCGAACAGCAGAAGTTATTTTAGTATTTCTTTTTTCCATAGACAAAATATTCAATATAGAATAATCTAAAAGTCATTTTATCGAGAAAGAATAAGATATTTCTATTACGACTTACATTAACGAATTGATTTTTCTGTGTTATCCTGTTTCATGAAATACTTCCACTAGTTGATAAATTATTTCCTGATCATAATTTTCTTCCCATAAATATAATGAGCTCGGAATAAGGATTTCACACTAAATACTTAGGGCAATCCAAAAGTAATGAGCCTAATATCGTACTTTCCTATAGACCGATTGGAAAATTTTTCTTTTTTATGAGCAGATAGAGCGTCTTTTGTTCTATCTTTCTATTTTATTTGATCACTATTCAATTGGTCTTATAATAATAAAAATTCGATAAGAACTGTTTTTGTTGAAAATCAGCTGGTAGCATTGAGATCATAATGGGCATGAAAGTAAAATAACGCTGCGCTTTTGTATTCCATTTTATTATCACTTAATACATCGTATGAAAGAAACAAAATATACCAGAAGATGCAGCGTGAAAAGCTCTAAAATTTATAAAGGATTGCTTATTGTATAGTTGCACTTTTTATTTTCAAAATCAACAAAACTCTGGGCGATCAAAGTTTGATCTTGTGACAACGAGCTCATTTATTGGTAAAGGATGAATTCGGTTTTATCTATCCCATCTTTTTATAATTGTTCTTTGTAAATTATAGAGCTTTACACGCTGCTTCTTATAGTGTATTTTGTTTTTTAAATAGGACATACGAAGTAAGAAAAAGATTAGATAGGGAAAATCGAATGCATCTTTTACTAAAAAACAATCTCGTTTCTGCAACGTTGAAATTTCGTTGTTCAGAGTTTTATTCATTCTGAAATCAAAAAAAATTAGCTATAGAATATACCATCCTTTATAAATTGTAGAGCTTTTCAGGCTGCATCTTCTGGTATATTTTGTTTCTTTCATACGATGTATTAAGTGATAATAAAGTAGAACGTAAAAGTGCCACACGCATTATGCTCTACTGCTACCAGCTAATTTTCAACAAAAACAGTTCTTATCGAATTTTTATTATTATAAGACCAATTGAATAGTGATCAAATAAAATAGAAAGATAGAACAAAAGACGCTCTATCTGCTCATAAAAAAGAAAAATTTTCCAATCGGTCTATAGGAAAGTACGATATTAGGCTCATTACTTTTGGATTGCCCTAAGTATAATTAATCTAGACGACAAAAATGAGAAGACATAAATATAAACCAATTGCACACGAAAATTCATAAAAAACATTCGCTTATTTAGATTTTATCTGACGAGGGAACCGATACAACTGTCAAATCCCTTTTTAAATCAAACATAGTGCTACGTGGGTTATCAACCATGCTGATTCCGAATATAACCATGGTTTTTGCTTATAGGCCCCCAGAGACCCGGTTTTTGGAAAACCGGTTTTCCATGAGAAAAAAAATTTTTTTTTTCAAATAACTTTTTGATGTTCCCAGGTGATAGAGCATGACAAATAGCCCATGAAAACCTAATTTTTTGACAGTACAAACGAATTTTTCCATGATCTTCAGTAATACTTTTTATCTTACAAAGTAAGACATGAATCACGCATATGTAAAAACAATAGATGAGAGAAACGAAACTGTTGGCTACGTATGCCATCTAATGTAGTAAGTAGAACAAATTCGAAAACTTCTATAATTGGTTTGCGCCGTCCACTGATCGCAACAGACAGATAAAGTATTATCGAATCAAAAGGAAATTCGACAAAAATTTAAGCTACTGCTAGTATTACAAACTCATCAATTTTGTTTAAAAAATGAATGCATCCAGAATCGTTTATTGTTTATTTGACATTATGAAAATAAATCTGGATGATTGCAAAAGAGATAAAATTTTACAAGAAGAACGTAAAGTTGCTGTGTATGTAGCCGAAATGATCAATTCATTATGGAATCGTAAACAGTTTGAACATCAAGAAGAAACAACATTAGATTTCTATCATGATGAAGATGATGATGAAACTGAAGAAGAAGACAATGATAACATCGAAAATGATACTGATTATGAATTCGAAGATGGTGTTAATCAAGAAAAGCATGTACTATCGAATTATACCATTGAATTTATGCGACAAGTAGTTGACTATGCTGATGAAGTAGAGGAATCGGGAAAACGTCGACGAACTTGGAAATCTGTTCATCGTCGATTTCGTACTTTGCCTCACCAAAGTTATGTCAGTCGGTTTAGAAAATATTTAGAATAGCATGGAACAAGACAACAGAAGACACAACAAATAGACAAACTTGTTTATGAGAAATTAATTAATGCACGTGAGCAATATCTTCCAGTCCATGATATCGATCTACAACGATGGGCAATCAAGCATGCCAGAAAACTCGATTTTAATAATTTTAAAGCATCTGAATTTTGGGTTCGATCATTTAAAAATCGACACAAAATCTGTTCTCGTAAAATTACAAATGTTATCACGAAAAGAGAAATTTTAAATGCCAATGAAATTCTTAAATCTGAAAAAGATTTTATCCAATTATTTAATAAACTATGACCAAAATATAGTGAAGCACAAATATTCAACACCGATCAAATGGATATTGAAAAAGAACAATATTCAATACGAACACTTTCATTTCAAGGTGAAAGAAAAACATTTGGTGTAGTTAAATCGAAGCATGCAACAACGCATTCGTACACTATTCAACCAATAATTTCGTTAGATGGGCAACTAGTGGGTCCTTTATATTTATGTTTACAAGAACCTAACGGAAAAATGGGAGAAACAGTCAAGAAACGCTTGTTTCAGCCTAGTAATGTAATTATAACATGTTCAAAGTCAGGCAAATTAACAACGTCATTAGTTCGATATTGGTGCGACAATTGTCTGATACCATTAACAGATAAAAAATGTCTTCTTTTATCTGATTCATGTTCAGGACAAAATGATCCAAAGATTTATGAAGATATAAAATCAAAATCGGTTAAAAGAATTATGATTCCAAAAAATACTACGTGTGACATACAACCATTGGATCGATACTTTAATCGTCAAATAAAAAGTCTTATTAAACGTGTTTATCATCATGTTGCATTGGAGCAAATCGACATAAATCTATGGGAGAGAAACAACATTATTAAACTTATGTCTCTTGTTCACAATCAACTTGCATCTTCAATATTCAAGAAAATGATACAATACTCCTGCTTCTCTAGTGGTTATACAAATGATGATCCATCTCCTTTTCAAAACGTTCTTGAAGTTTGTTTTCTGCGAGATGTCCTGGCCGATCAATGTGAAGAACAAAATTGTATCGAAACAGTCTTCATTAATTGTGCCATTTGCTCCAAAAAAATTTGTTTTGATCATTTTTTTGTAAAATATCATTTTCATTGAAAGTTATAAATAAACAGAGGAAAAAGAAAATGTGAACCCAGACAAAGGATATATCCATATATAATACTAACAAACTTACAACTACCATAAATCGCGGAAGAGCCTGTTTAGCAGACTAAAAATTAGGTTTTCATGGGCTATTTGTCATGCTCTATCACCTGGGAACATCAAAAAGTTATTTGAGAAAAAAAAAATTTTTTTCTCATGGAAAACCGGTTTTCCAAAAATCGGGTCTCTGGGAGCCTATAAGCAAAAACCAGGGTCATATTCGGAATCAGCATGGTTGATAACCCACGTAGCACTATGTTTGATTTAAAAAGGGATTTGACAGTTGCATCGGTTCCCTCGTGAGCACAAGAATTATCTTCTAAAGACCTTGCTTACCGATCCCAAGATTTCAAGATCTTGCTTACAAGATGTTTCACTAGGGGTTCAACTTTAACAAATTCTTCTTAATATAAATTTGTTCAATTGATATCTAAAAGTAAAGTCACATTGCAAGAATTCAATGTGTGGTTGTATCTAGATTATCAATTCACATCTAATTATATTTTGAGGAAACATTTTATTGGAACAATCAAAGAAAAGATGCTCTGATATGAAAAGAAAATCCAAAAAAATCATATCTAGTACTGGTAATATATTGATAATCACTACGGATTAGATGAACTAGTCAAAAATTAGTTGTTTTTTGCTTATCAAAAGAAAAATAATAAAAATATAGGAATCGTACTTACAACATTTTATCAAAGCTTGAGGTTAACTAAACAGTATAATCTATTCAGATGGAGTTAGATATTGGGCAAAACAACTGACAGATTGAACCTATATAGTTTAAATAAACTTTTCTACTATCTTAATTCCACTTTCGAAACGATAATGGATGATTGCTTATCATAAATCCATCGGACAGGCTCTGAATCTCTCCAACGAACAATTTATCAATAAAGTTGCAGTTGAATTTCGCTAACATATGTCACAGTTGACATGAGAATTTAGTTGAGACTGGAATGCGCGAAATAAGTAAAAAAGAAAAAAAATAAATAAATAAAACAAAACCTTTTTATAAATAAAATATCGTAACTTAAGACATACATGTAGTACATCATACGTTTATTCTAAAAATCAACCATCTCGCCCTCTCACCTGCTCGTGAAACCATGAATTAAGAAAACCGCAAAAGTAAAATAATCAAAAAAAAATAATTTGCTGTTGAAAAAAAATTAACTAATAAATCAATATCCTCATGTCCCCATCTAAAAAACACAATAAAATAAATGATAGAAAAATTTAAAAAAAAAATTTTTAACTAATAAATCAATATCCTCATGTCCCCATCTAAAAAACACAATAAAATAAATGATAGAAAAATTTAAAAAAAAAATTTTTAACCAATTATTCAATGTCCCCATGTCCCCATCTAAAAAAATCATAATTACACAAACGATAGAAAAATTTTAAAATTTGTTTAACTAGTAATTCAATGTCCCCATGTCCCCGTCTCAAAAAAACAGTAAAATAAATGATAGAAAAGTTTTAAAAAAATTTTAACCAATTATTCAGTGTCCCTATGTCCCCATCTTAAAAAAAAGCTTTAAAATATATTTCTAGCTATCCAGATATCCAAAATGTTATCATTATTATGTATTCTACATCCAGCACTATTTTTTCATATTCTAATCCCTAGAGAACTTACGAAAATATAACAATTATTTTATATATCAAGAGTTCTTTTTATAAAATATTTGTACAGTATAAATTTTAAATACACTATTCCGAACTCAACTAGATTCTAAAATCAACTGCAACTTATATATATATATAGATATAATAGCTTATATTGTATGTCATCTATTGCCTATAGATCAAAGACAAATATTTCGAAAAAAATAGCTTAGTTTTATTTTTAATAAACTTGAACAGTATAATTAGAACCAAGTCGAAACATAGATAAATATATACGAATTTGAAGTAAATCAAGTAATAATTGATTTGTTAATTCTCTTGAATTATTTGATAATTTTGTTTGAGTTTCCTAAAAAAAAATAATAATAAATAGACAAAAAGAATTTTATATTTATACACAAATTTTACCTGAATAAGATCAATTAATTTCATTATATCAGTTTGTTTAATAAAATTTTTTTCTTCAGTTATTTTATTTCCATAGAATAACTATAAAATAATTAAATTAAATACAAAAAAATTAATGTTTGTTTATCTTCTAATTTACTTCAGACAGAGTAGAAAAAGTCATAATTAATCGACAAAGACATGAACTTGAAAGTATTATTTGTATAATTAATGTATCAACAAGTCCTGTATCAGTACCAACTTTTATTTCTTGTTGTTTATATTCAATATTAACAATATTCATTCGACCAATTAATACTTGTCGAGCAAAATTAATATTTAATTCTCAAATAAAATTAAAAAAAAAGTTTTATTATCAAAACAAATTAGTATACTAATGAATTGAGATTGATCAGAAGCAAATTACATTAGGCTAAATTTTAGTAAATTTCTCAGAAATACTTTTAAACTATCTTGTGTTTTTTTTGAATTTCAAACAATTAACCGTAAAAGAATTAAGACATTAGAAAACAAATATTTATCTCAATCCTATAGGATGCTACAAAAAAAAGAATCATTCTGATGATATAATATATTCTTTTACTTTTAAAATTTAAAGCAGCATCATTTTTAATTGTTAAATTTAAATAATACTGTTGTTGATTTATTAAATTATTTTTTTTTAATGATGATATAAATTTATTTTGAAAAAAATTTTCAATTAATATTTCATCTTTATAAATATATTCATATAATGATAAAAGAATGTTTTTAAACCAATTTGATAATGTATTTTATTTTGATAACGAAAAATAAGTATTGGTTGATATATATATATGTTTTTGAAATATTTTTATTCATATTAAATATCCAATTATTTGTTGATATTAATTGATATATTTGAATATTATTTGATGATAAATAACATAATAATATTAATAAAAAATCATTTGGTTGAAATATTCTTAATTGTTGATCATTTAAATATAATTTCCAAGAATTTTTATGATATTTTAAACAATTATTTATATTTAATTGATAAAATATTTCAAGTTTAGTTAAAATTCTTTGTAATAAACAAGCATTTGATTGTAAATTCATTATTGTTGTTGTTAAACATGAAAGTTTTTTAGTTTGATTTGATAATGAATTAATACGTGAATGATTTGAATAATTAGATAAAAGATTATTTAATCGTTCAAATTTACCATTTTTATAATAAAGAATTATTTCTTGTCCATCTAAATAATTATAAAATAAAAAAATAAAAAACAATTTTTTTTGTTTTATTTACCAACAATTAATTTATTAAAATGACCAAATCTTAAAATTTTTGTTTGATTAATAATATCATCATTTAATGTAGATTTTAATAAATTTAATAATGATATTGAACGTATTTCATTTTTTGTTATATATATAAAATTATTTAAATAAATACATGCTGATTTAATTAAATTATCAATAAGTATTCGATGATATTTTATTGAATTAATTATAATTATACTTCCAATTGATTCATATAAAATAAAATGATTAAAAATTTTTTTTGGAAATTTATTATTTATTGTTGATGTTAAAATAGTATCAAGTAAATTTGTATTTAAATCATAATAAAATCCAATAATTGATATTGGATAAGAATTTAAAGATGTATACCATATAATTGGTTTTAAGTCCTTTGATAATTCGGGTAAAGCAAGTATTCGACCATCAGATAATGATATTAATAATATAAAATGATCTTCATCATTTGTTATATGAGAAAAAAGACGATGATAAAATGAATTATCTAATAAAAACCAATAAGAATAAAATGATGAATTTAATGATTGATTATTTTTTGATGATGATGATGAACAAAGATAAAATAATGGAGAATTTAATGGTAATGTACATTCATCATCAAGATATGGTAATATCCATGTTGTTAAATCTTTTTTAGATGACCATTTAAGATTTATTTTTATTTCATTTAAATAATATTCAATGATTAAATCAATAGAATCAAGAAGTTTTGTTGTAAATCGATAAAATATCATATTTTAAATTTAGAAAATTATCTTTTCTTTATTTATGATTCATTATCTCTTTTGTTTAAAAATAGAAGAGGAAGAAGAAATGATCCTCGTCACGTTGAATATTTATATATATATATAAACAAAGAATTTAATCCTTTATAATTGTTTTTTTTTGAATTAATGGCTTATTAAAATGAACTTATATTTTCTTCTATTAAGATCGACTTAACTCATAAAAAACCAAATGTCTTTGTCAAAAGAAAAATTTGAAATGTAATATCTTCTTTTGAAAATTTTATCTGATTACAGATACAATGTGAATATTTATCTAATAAAATCATTTTATTAAGTTTTGATCAATATATTGTTTTAAAAAATTTCTTTCAAATTTTAAGAATTAAATTAATGTGAATGTTATAATGTTACTTTAAATAGAAAATATAATTGTATATTTGATTATTTAGGTCAATGTTTTTGATTGTAGATCATGACGTTTTTCCGTTGGATTTTTTTAGTCTTCTTGCGGAAGTTTGTTGGAAACATGAAACAACATCCAGGCAGTATGTTGACTCAGTATCGATAGTATTGTTTTTTGTTTTGTCAGAAATTTTGGATTTTTAATTGAACTAGAGTTATTTTTAGTTCTTTTTCTATATTAATATTTAAAAAAAAAAATTTTCTTTTGCTTTGATAACAATCTGTTGATATCTTTTTTTACTAATCGAATTATTCTATGAATTTGTCGATTGATTGCATGAATAATGTGTGATATATATACATTATCCGATAGAATAATAAAGAGATCTTAGTTAAGTTCGATCGACTAGTTTCATACTTCCTTTTTTTTCGACTAGTTTTAGTCGCTTTAATATGAAAGCGTCTTGTTCAACTATCTACTTGAAGGAAACATCTGCAAAATAAAAAGTAGACATCATACATATGCATTGAGGCGTTATATCTTACATATGTAAAACATTTTTGTTACATTATTTATGCTCTAATAGATAATCGATTACAGCAAGTGCATGAAACTAACATCGCGGTTTTCTTTTATTCATTTAACCGAAACAATTTGTAAATAGAAGTCATTTGATCTAGTCTATCATAAATAACAAAAAACTTCATATAGAAAAGAAAAAGAAATCTTATTCGACATTTTCGTTGACTCAATTTTTTATCATATATGTAAGCCTGATAAACCAAGAAAAAAAAATGATGCATGTATCACATAGCAACAATTTAAGTTGTATTCAGTTATAAAAACATTAGTTTCTTTCTTCCATTTTTTATTTTTATTCATTTATTTTGAATTCATGATCCAAAAATAATCAAGGAGATATTTTATGAAATCGGTAGGTATTAGATTAATCATATATCAACACGTTTATTCTAATAGTTTAATTGATATATATAATTAAATTAATAATTATTTCATTTAATTTATTAAATCTTTATAGAAAAGTTACGATAAACAAAAAGATTATTCCACACTCATACTGATTTACTTTGCGTTCTGCTATTCTCTCATCTATAGTAACAACTATTGTCTATATCACATGCTAAGTTTTTTTTTTCTATTTTAATCTGCATTTTTGACGGCAACCCATTGAGAAGAAGAAGAGAGAGAGAAAAATAGTATTGACAGACGTCCCAGTAATCGATTCTTATCTATTTTTTTTTCTTCTATTTCTTCTTCATCGCCTTCGTTTCCTTTTAATCCATCTTCTTTTATATAAATGACAGCATGATGACGTATGTCAAAGTATTATTAAACTTTTATCAATATCAGATTCTATCATCACTATATAATATTATAAAGAAAAAATTTTATCTTTCTCCTTAAAAAAAAATGAAAGAAAAAGGTGTTTTTTTTTCTGTTCTTTTACTCATACATTTATGATAAAGATATGAGAAAAATAAATTGACGTATGAAGTAAATTCGTTGATTCTTTATTAATAATAACTCCTTCATAAAGAAAGATAATAATTAATGACACTTAAAAGTAATGTTAAAAATAAAAAAAATGTTCTTTTTTTATTTTTAGCGTTCGAATAGAGTTACTACTACCAAAGATAATATTGCTATGACATCAAAACAAGAACGTCTTACAACTGCTCGTGGTTCAGAATGTAAGTTGAAAGATTTTCATTTCTTTTTTTTTTCTTTCTTGTCTCTATATTCTATTTGTCTATTATTATTATCATCTATCAGACAATTCGTCGACTAGACCAGTAGCTACTAATAATCCGAGAAATCATCCATGTAATAAAATATCTTTGCTAAAATTATTAATATAATTAAATCTTGGTAAACTTTTGCTTAATTAAATAATTATAAAAAAATTATATTTTATTTTATTTTTTATTACTTATTAGATGATATACGAAATACTGAAGAAGGTATTGGAACATGTGGATGGATTCTTGTTATATTATCGTATATACTCTGTGTAATAACATTTCCATTTTCACTTTGTGTTACTGTAAAAGTAAGAAAAATATAATAAAATTTTTGTTTTTTTGTTTTTAAATATATGAAAATTAGGTTGTACAAGAATATGAACGAGCAGTTATTATGCGTCTTGGTCGAATTTTACCTGGTAGAAATCAATAAAAATTATAGATGATAATATTATGATATATTTTAGGTGGTGCCAAAGGTCCACGTTTATTTTTTGTTTTACCATGTGTTGATTCAATAATGAAAGTTGATTTACGAACAGGTTAGTAATTAGTATATTAATATTTGATTATCATGAATAATATTATATTGTTTTAGTTACTTTTGATGTTCCTCCTCAGGAAATTTTAACAAGAGATTCAGTGGTTTGTAATTTAAAAAATTATTTTTATATTATTATCAATATTTTTATTTTTTATATAGACAGTTTCAGTAGATGCTGTCGTTTATTTTCGAATATTTAATCCAATAATAAGTGTAACAAATGTTGAAAATTCACGTTATTCAACACAATTACTTGCAGCTACAACACTACGTAATATATTGTAAGTTAATTATTATAAATAAAAATTTCAAATAAATATTTTTTATATTTTAAATTCAAAAGAGGTACAAAAACTTTACAAGAAATATTATCTGATCGTGAAAATATTTCACATTCAATGCAAGTTCATCTTGATGAAGGAACTGATCCATGGGAAGTTAAAGTTGAACGTGTTGAAATGTGATTATTTTCAATTAATCATATTCTTTATTGAAAAATATGATTATTTATTTAGTAAAGATGTTCGATTGCCTGTTAGTATGCAACGTAGTATGGCTGCTGAAGCTGAAGGTTAGAATTTTATTTATTTAATATTTATTATATAATTAAATTTGATTTTATTTTCTAGCTGCTCGAGAAGCTCGTGCAAAAATTATTGCAGCTGAAGGTGAACAAAAGGCATCAAGATCATTAAAAGTAAGATGTTGTTTTTTTTTTAATGATATATTTGTTAGAATTATTTTTATATATTTAGGAAGCTGCTGATGTAATTCATGAGAGTCCAATTGCGTTATCTTCAAACATTAACGCATATATCAGCTGAAAAGAATTCAACAATCGTTTTTCCTATACCTGGTAAATGAATTATATATTAGTATATTTTTATTATTTTTTTTTATTTTTAGTCGAACTTTTAAAATTAATGAAAAGTCGAGGCGAAGGTCGAACTACTACTAGTGATTTTTAAACTATACTAATATCCTTTCTTATTTTACATCTGTGATTGCTATTAATAAACAAATAATAATTTTTCTTTTTCTGTCAAAGTGAATTACACTTAAATTCATGCTTATTTACTTATTTTCATGCTATATTAAAGAATAAAATAATTTACAAGCTTCTTCATTTGCTATATGAATTATTTAATTTTTAAATAAGAAAAGAATATATTGATAAAAGTCAATTTTACTGGAATGTAATGACTTCTTTAACATCTTAAATAGATAATGAACTAAAAGAAAAAAAGCTTGTCAGCGCAGTCCCTTTGGGACTAAAATGTGGAACTCACATATCTTTAAAAAACCAGGCCTCAGCTAAATAAACATAGGAGCTAATTTCTGTATCGTGCCTGTCTGTAATGGACGGGTGTCGGTAATGGTGGGATGTCTGTAATGGGGGCTGTCTGTAATGGGTATGTCTGTAAGGGGGGGGGGGGGAGCCGCAAAACTTCGACTTAAAACTTACACTCACATTTTTCATATGTGAGTTCCACAAAATGAGAATCAAATATAGCATTTTTATCATCTATAGAATTATTACTATTCATTTATTCATGATATTATAAAATAAAATACATATTTACTTGTAGATTAGATCTTATTGTTTTGATAAGAATCAATTCCAATTGTACTTATAATGTTATCTTATTTGTTCTTCTAACTTTTAGCAAAAATTAGTAGATGAAATAAAACAATCTTGAGAGTGAGGATGAGGATGTGAGTGATCTGTGGTCAAAACCAGAAAGTACCGAATTTTTTATGCATGTAATGGATTATATAAATATGTATCGTTGTCATTGGATTCGATAATATATGATTGATATTGAACAGAAGATAATAACTCATGTCATGACATATTTTATCGAGTTGTACATGATCATTGAATGATTTGATATAGGTATTCGAACAGCTTAAATATACTCATATAATGGTCGTAATATCAATATTTCGATTTTGATTCCTAGTAAATAAACAATCATATATATGGATATAGAGTATAGATCCTTCCCTAATTGACCTTATCTTCTTTGGCAACTTCGTCTTCATATCTCTAATAAGTGATGAGAACAAAACCTATCGTCAATATACATGTAAAAATAGACAAGTAAATACTTCTCTCTGAGCAAATGTTACTAGAACTGAGTTCTAATACTAACTAATTGAGTGATCAATAGTATTCACGTGATGCATATATAGAAAAATTTATTAAGTATTTATTCAATTAAATTTACATCATACTTGACAATCTTTTAAACAGATTTATTCTTTAAAAAATACATTTTAATGTACAAAGACAGTCTCTCCATTTTATCAGATAATCTAGACAGATTACTTATTTCAAAAGTATAATAGACAATATATGAAAGTAATAAGAAATGATACGAGAAAATTCTATTTAACGAAGTGTTATAATCAGTCTGATTGGGTTTCGTGAATATCAACAAACTATACTATATGTTGGCTTTTTCATTGTTTATTTTCAATGATGATTAACATTCTCTGTATTTATAGCACGACCAATACAGATAAATTTACAATAAGACCATAAATGTAACGTTTCAGACTTTGATTAAATGGATTCATTATAATATGCAATTTTATGCACAGATATTTTATTTGTAAATACGGTTATTTATGCATACAAATATATAGATATATAAATGCACAATAATATTCTGTCCAGGATCAAGATAAATCATATTTTTTTACCATATCCAATGAGATCAAGGGAGAAATCACGTACTCACGTGCTTCCTGGTGGTCGGGAGTATAGGAAACCCAAGCAATGCAAATTTTATGTAAAAAGATCATATCACAGGGACTTTCGTCATCCACTTTAAACATTATTATTTTCTTTTGAATGGAGTATATCCATAAATTCTCGAGAACCATCAAGATTTGATATTGTTAACTTTTCAAGTACTGTCGTGCGGTAGTTCTGGTCACTTTTGATAAACTATTCCATGGAGAGATGTCGGGATATCGCTAACTGTTTAAGAGGCGGTTAGACATGCACCAGTCCAGTCCGACTGGGTACCAGTCGTACTGAGACCCAGTCGGACTGGGTGACCAGTCGGACTGGGTACCCAGTCTCTCTGAGGTACCCAGTCCGACTGGGCGAAAAGTGAAGCTGGATGTCCAACAAGTTCATTAATGAGTTGGATATCAGTCAGGTAGAAATAAGACTGGGTACCCAGTCGGACTGGGTACACCCAGTCATGACTGGTACCCAGTCCTATCGGCATCTGATTGATATCTCACCCTTTAATGAACTTGTTGGGTGTCCAGCATTACTTTTCACCCAGTCGGACTGGGTGACCAGTAATGACTGGAACTGGTGCATCCCTAGAGGCGGTCCATGAGTCCATCGAACATCGCCATACTCTCGAAAATTTTGACCTATATTTTTTATTGTTGAAAACGATAGGCCATGGCTTGAAGCTAGAAACTACCAAGTTTCAGCTCAATCTGTCAGTTCCTTCAAGAGTTATGAAGGTTACATTTATCACATGTTAATCGACTTTTGACGAATATCATATTTTCACTATCTGCAAAGTATCAGCAACTTTTTTCGAAAAATAGTCAACTCAAGAGATATGGTTTATACATCAGATTGCAGAGTGAGATGCGCTCTACAAAACTATCCATTTGGTATTTCAAAAGCATTTAGTTTCGAGTTGTGAGGTTCATGAAATTATAAAAATTTACGATTTTTTTTCATCATTTCAAGGTGGAGTTTTTCCATTTTCGACAGCCTTGTGGGCTAATAGTGCATGGGAACAAAAACCAAATTGTGGATTTAGATAGAGTAAAGCAAACGCTACAAAGTCGCTATAAAATAATCGAAATCAAAGCACTAACACGTGCCATTTTTGAAGGCATAAGATTACCAAGTAAAGTGGTCTAGTGTCATTTTTTCGAGTATTTCATAGTTTCAGATGACCTATCGTTTTTTCAATTTTGTTCAAACATGAAATCTGATATTATATTTATGATCAGCATTATTGAATAGCCCAAATTGACTAATCTTAACATTTCTCAGAAACCTTACTTTCCTGGATAAGTGAGTCTACTAATGATGGCTCATTGTTATGAATATGGACGTGATATGTTACATAGAAATGTATGCTTTTTTCTAGATTAGAACACCGATTTGTAGACTTTTCTTTGGGTTACAATGTGCGATAGTCTGCTATTCATTTTTACTGATAGAATACGTCAAAAAGTTATACGTTAATCTCACACAACATTTCTATGACTGTTATTTACTTTTATGCATGAAACTCTATGTAAAAGTGCAGTTTTGGGTAGAATTTTTGTATATAATATTGACGCTTGGTATCGTTGCCTGAAATACTATGATTTATTCTTGTAGTCGCGTTCATGTACCGAATGCGAAATGTGAATTAGCGCTCCATGTTCCCATGATATTTCTCATATTGCACTTTTGGACGAGAGGATCATTGCACGTGCTCTGAAGTGAAACTTGTTTCTCAAGAGAGAGAAATTTTCGATAAGAAAAATTTATCTATAATCATAAGTTCAGGTTAAAATGCAGAAAGTCTGGTCTTTTCCAATATCTAGAACTGTGTGAGTTCTTTGTCTACACTCAAAGTCTCACTACGGTTTTAATGTCGCTCGGTTAGTATCACATGAGACTTTGAATGGGTGAAGGAAAATTTATATGGTGTATTAATAGCGTTGAAGACTATAAATCTTGTATGCGTTGACTGTTTTTAGTAATTATAAAAGCGGGTGAAATGTTTGGTTAGTCGTGCATTACTTCCGCGTCCAAAACGCGTGTGAAACACTGTTTGTGAGAGAGCATCATGTACCGTATTCTTTATCTATGTGAACATGTAAAATACTATTTTTCTTTCATGCAACAAGTTCAATTAGAATTTTTTAAGCATAGAAGTGTAAAAGATAATGCCCACTTTTGAATGCAGATGGATGATTCATATTGCTTATGAGAGTCAAAAGTTACGCCGGATTGCTTTTCTATGGCCTAATATTCTCAAAATTCTCTCGATTATCTCAAGTTCATTGATCTGTCGTGAGCTATCGTTAAAATGTGCTTGAATAACTTATTAGTTATTTTACAATAGACGATTGTGCTGATGAGAGCATCAATGACATAAATATTTCTGGCTAAATATAGTGGAAGCTGTGTAAATCCATACTTTTTTGCTTGGATGAAATTAGAATCCACCAGATTTAAATTCCTTGCAACAACTAACAATTTATTTATTAGCCTGCTATTGTAATAGCATTTTTATCAAACGCTCTTTTATGTTTTATTCAAATTCCTATGTTTTGCAGCCACATGTTCGAACTCCGCGGCTTCTGTTGGTTGAAAAAGGGGGATGAGAATGCTGCTACAGAAGTTCTGCCATCTCAAAAATGAGTCGCCCAGATGAACCCAATGCGTTGCTTCAGGTGATTACACACTACGATCATAGCCATCGTTTGGCTTATTCTGAGATTTAGTCCATGTCTCCTGTAAATTATAGAGTGAAGTGGCTCTTTGTTCTCAGTTTTGTATCACGGATCCTTACTTACTGTCTCTACCCTTCTAATCCAATTTTTGCATGAAGATGCTCCATTGAACACAATTGTAGCTTTTGTTTGCTCATTTATATCCTTAACAGAAGAGCATGAAAATCAGCAACTGCCATGTTCTTTAGACCGTGAAAGCATGACGAGAAAACAAATTTGTACGAACATAGCATAACAAAATACTTTCTCATAAATTCGCGATCCATTCTGCAATAACGCATGCTTTCCTGTATAAAACAAACCTCTTAAAATTGCGAAAAGAAGCTTTTAGAAGTTCTCTATGTATCAAACTTCCTGTATTTCACGACTTCATGTTTTCATCAATTGTAGTATTTCACATAGATCCACAAAGGTACGAATGTACTCATCGTTTATACATTAGAAACTCGTTTTTGCAAAAATATTTTTGTCGGATATTATTTTTTCTTCGAGACTACAGACATTTTAAGACAAATGAAATTTCAGCTTTGAATTTAATCAAAACTATGTCACTGTTACTTAAAAGGTGACGCATAGTGATAAGTTTCATTCGCCGGATGGGTCACATCATGCGTCAAAATGAATTAATAGGTTCCTATAGCTTATTTCGTTCATGAAGAGTGTGCCTCTTTACTCCGCCACAAAAAGGTAATAACTTCATTGATTATAGACATGAAGCGCGTAGCAAAGAGTACGCAAGCGAGATCGGTCTCTCAAACAAGAATGCAGGAATCAATTTAGGCCTCTCGAATTCATCGATTTTTGTCACATACTCTAAGTAAGAGCTTAAGCCAGTAAAATTGAAACCTAACTCCTGCTCTTTAATTGCTAAGTCGTTTCAAAAAGTAACCTTTTTCCATGTGAAGAAACTTCCCATTTGTCATGACTCTATCCACAAGTTTCTTGCCTTTGTGCTATCAACTATCTCTCTTGTTTGTTAGAAAGAAAAAAATTGGTTATTTTATAGAAAAAAAATGAACAATATCAAATATGGAAACTTATATCACCTGGCTCAATTGCACTAAATCGTTTGAGAAAAAGACAAGTACCAAAATCACCGGAGTTAATCGATGATCAATGAAACGACTCACTTTTTTAATCACGCTATTTGTCTTAATTAGTTCTGTTTCAATGTTCTTTCTTTATAAATACATATTTCATACACGAAAGCCTTACTTTTTATTTTCTTTTAGTTAGAGAAATTTTTCAAAATAATTTTAGCGTTTGGGGAAATATTTCGTTTTTACGGCAGATTCTGCATCTCTGATCTTAATTATCATATGATCTGAAGAAAAAATATTTAATAAACAAATATTGTGCAATTAAGACAAATATAGATAATTTACCTTTAAAGAAGTATTTTGTGAATAGTAAGTCAGTCAACAATGATTATATTATAATTGCATGAAAAATGAACAATTCATTTAAATACGTTTTATTAAATAAATAAATTCTTGATTTAAAAATCCTAAAAAGACTTTAAGAAATTTCTCTTTCATTATAAAAATAAAATAATGAAATAATGATCAATAGATATGACTAGTTTTTGTAGGTTTCTTGTATATTTTATTAAGAGAATAAGTTATCTTAAAAATAGATTTGCATAGTTCAAGAAATTATTTCCAAGATTTTCGGTAAAAACTAAAGAGTCCAATCGTTTATTATTCATTAACACTTCCTCTCTCTAGGCTCCCGTGATCATTAACAAAGCTGCAGATTATTATAAGGTTTTTCTGTCGAGCTATTTTTGATACAGTTTTCTGCATTATTAAATGAATGGTAGCTATTGTTGACTTGCTAGGAAATACAGCCGGGCCAGAAGTTAATATATTAATTTTCCGTGCAGTTTTGGATAGAAGAAACTGATAAACTGGTTCACTATCGTTGTTATTACGATTTGTCCGAAGCGCGGCGAAGCGAATCGAGGCATAACCCACGAGACGAGGCGAGCTGAGAAAGACTTTTAAAAACTAGACACGAGGCGAAGTGAGGCGAGGTAAAAGGAATTCGAAGCGAGTCGAGACCATGCGACTAAAACTTGCTTCGTTTCAGGCTCTGATTCATTCTTTCAAATAAAAAATGTATTTATAGATTTGTTTAAAGTATTAAAGCGGTTCATTTGTTATTATCATTGTAATATTTAATAAAAAAAACAAATTTCTTTGTTTTTCTTGAAAATAGCCACCAGTACATATATTTATGTCTTGTAATGCAACATAACAACTTCAAATGGAATGTGACGTGATGCCAAGACAGATAGTGGTGACATCTATTGGTTGATAAAAATATAAAAATTTTATTTGAAAATAAATTGGGTAATAATAAAAGGCCGAAATAATAACCGAAAACCGAAGTGACCGAAAAACGCTGATTGGTCATTTGTGAATGATAATCAATCAGATTTTTCAGTCAACCAATCAGGTTTTTCAGTCAGCCAATCAGCGTTTTTCGGTCACTTCGGTTTTCGGTTATTATTTCGGCCTTTTATTATTACCCAAATAAATTAATTAACAACAGAAAATTTTCCTTTGTTGAAATATGTTTATCTAATGATATTGGATTTTCGAGGTTATTTAAATAGAGAATTGATTGGTTTCAGTAAATAGAATTTCAATCGTATCTTATCTAGTGGTCAGTGTCCATTTAATAAAAATATTCATCATGTCAGAATTATCTGCAACATCTAAAAGTACATTAATTGGCTCTGATGAAAATGAATTATTGCATTATCTACATGATCGTTATACAGCTAATCATATTTATGTATGTATAGATGTGACATTTTTTGTAAAAACTTTTCCTGTATTTTGTTCATAGACTTATGTTGGGTCAATTTTAATTGCTATAAATCCACATCAACAAGTCGATAATTTATCTGTGTATGAACAAATAAAAGACTATCAACAATCAGGTGATATTATGCCACACATATTTATTGTTGGTAAGTTCAGTTTATTGAATATTTTGTAATTTTGATTTCGGGATAAGAAAATTCAAGAAAAATATTTTATTTGTTTTTCAACGTTGAAAAAAGATGTATTTTTTACATTTAAGACATGTTAAGATTCGTAGTGTGAACAAATTTAATTAATCGAAAATATTGTTTTTTTAAGGTGATAAAGCATATCATGATATGACTAAAAAAAATCAATCAATCATTATATTAGGTGAATTAGGTGCTGGTAAGTCAAATAATTCATTCAATTATGATGATTATTTATCTTTTATTTGTCATTTAGGTAAAACAGAAACATCTAAATGTGTTTTACAATATTTAACTGAATCCTACAGTAGCGGTAATGGCTTAATGAAAGAACGTTTTATAAAATGTACGTTCTAAGACGTGTTTTTTGTCTTTTCTAAATACATTTTCTTCTTTTTCTTAGGTAATCTATTATTAGAAGCATTTGGAAATGGTAAAAGGTTTTTGTTTTGTTTTCATTTTTTTTTGATAATAATTATTCATTTTTTCAGCTAAAACAATACATAATAATTCAAGCCGTTTTGGTAAAATTATTGAAGTTCATTTTAATAATGAAGTATTTGCAAAATTTTTTTAGTTAAAAAAATAAAAATTTGTTCTTTTTAGTATCAAATTGTTGGTGCTATTTTATCGTATTATTTGTTTGAAAAATCTCGTGTATGCGTACAAACAAAAGGCGAAGAAAATTATCATATATTTTATCATCTATGTGTTAATGCACCAGAAGATATTCGAAATACTTTACAATTAAGTTCACCACATAATTTTTATGTATGTATTCATTTGATTATAAAAAAAAAATATTAACATATTTATGAAAATTTGATTCTAGTACCTGAATCGTGGAGATTATGATGTGAGTAGTTTCGAATGGTATAAAAATGAAACATATATGTTTTGTCTGAATGTTTTTTGTATTTTTTCTTCATGTGAAGCATGCTGTACTATTTTATTTGTCTTATTTCAGTTTACATCAAAACAAGTTCGTAATCCTCGACCGGATAATATAACAGATTTTATTAAATATGATCGAATAATGGATTGTATTGGTATTTCACAACAAGATAAATTTAATATTTATAATACTCTGGCTCTCATTCTTCATCTTGGTAATATTAATTTTGAAAATGATCCAAAAAATACACAATATGAATGTAAGATAATATCAATGAGTGAACAAGCATTGACAATAACAGCTAAATTGCTTAATGTCCATATTGATGATCTTCGAAATGCATTAACAACAAAAATTTCAATGACTAACAAAGCTGTTATTTCGTATGTTAACTAGATATAAATTAATGTTTTTTTTATAAATATTTTAAATATTTTTAGATGTCCATTAACAGTTCTCGAGGCACAAACTGTTCGTGATAAATTAGCCAAAACAATTTATGCTCGATTATTTAATCAAATAGTTGATTTTGTTAATAAATCAATATCATTTAATTCATCAACATCATATATCAGTATTCATGATACAATCGGCTTTGAATATGTTCATATTGGTTCATTTGTACAGTTTTGTATAAAGTATGTTTTATACTAAATAATATTTTACCTTATTTGTGAATTTTTTAGTTATTATCATGAAAAAATGCATAAATTTCGTAATGATCATTTATTAAAAAATGAAATATTATGTGAAGAAGAGTATCGTATTTTAAACAAACTTGGTTTTACCAATACCGAAGAATGTATCAGTACGTTTTTTTTTAAATTTGTTTTCTTATATTGCTGCACTGTTTCTTATTTTATTTGAAATAAGAGCATCGTAAAGGTTCAGTTTTGTGATACGTTTGTACAAGTCGTTACTAAGCGCCGATTGTGTAGAGAAATCGTTCAGTTTTCGAATGACGTTCTTTGGTTGAGAATATTTATTATTTTATTGATTATATTTAAGGCACAGTTGGAGAAAAACGTCAAATCAAACTTCAAACTTAGCTTGAAATTTTTTCAAGCTTCCTTTATTTTTTATTTTCTGTTACTAATACTATTTCAAGTAAAACACGTTGTTCTATGGTTAAAAGAATTGTCTATTTAATTGGCATGTATAAAAAGTTATTTTACATATTCCATGAAATGATTAGACATTGTTTGCTCGTATCCAACAGAAAGAATCAATACGAGACCTACAGACACAGTTATTTCATGTAGAAGGCAATATTCTTACATTACATTAGTCATATGTACTAATAAATAAAACTATTAAAATCATTGCTTTATTTAAGAATACAAAGGAACCACCATGTCGAAAAGAAAAAAATCTACTAGACTCATGATTACGATCACAATTGAGAATGTGATCATAACCAAAAATGTTGATTACATGCGTGTCTACACATACTTAAAGCAAACTAAGTTTTTTTATTGCAAATGAAAAGTTTTATTATCAATGAAAACTTACACTTTATTCCATTCAAATTCTACCGAATATTAACTTTTCTATAGAACTTTGAATCTTAGTATTTTGTTCTTTTACTTTTTATTTATTTATCTCCTTGATGAGTAATTTTTAATTTTAATTTATTCATTTGTTTTTTTTTGTATGTTCCTTTTTTTCTTTAGATTTGTTTGAAGCTCCAATAACTGGTTGCTTTTATCTATTGGATGAAGAAAGTAAATTACTGGAACCAACATCAGCTAATTTTACAAATGAAGTTTATTCTAAAAATAAAGGTCATGCTAAACTCAAGGTAAGAATGAATCTTGTGATGAATTTTTTGGTATATACATATATATATTTCTATTATTTTTCATTTAGCCTCCACAAATACTAACATCAGTTACAACAACACATGAAGTTCCTGATAATCATGATTTTCTTATTCAACATTTTTCTGGTGATGTTTCTTATTCAACAGTATGTATATTTATGTTTACTTCGCTCTTTTACCACTTGATTTTTTTATTCAATGTTTTAGACTCGATTTGTTGAAAAAAATATTGATATTTTACCTTATTCTCTTACTACCCTTATACAAAAATGTAAAAATGATTTTCTCGAAAATCTCTTTCAAGAAATACTTGAACGTGAACAAAATGCAAATCAGTTTAAATGTGTTTCGGTTGGTTCAATGATTCAATCACAATCAATTAATCTTATAAACAAATTGAAAACTACTGTAAGTTTTATTTATATTTGCTCATTTAACAGTACCACTGTTTGGCCAATGAGAATATGATTAATAATCGTTATGACTGCCATATTTTAACTAGTTTCAAAAACTAATTTATTTCATTTACTTCAATAAATTTTTATTGTTTTTGTTTCATATATATGCAAAATAACTTGATCAATTTAAAATTTTATAATAGTTCTTTTCACAAATTAGAGATCTACGGATAGTTTCATATATTAAATAGTAATTGAGAACTTCTAGCTCTATATATATGATTGTATTATTATAGGATGTTCATTTCATCCAATGTATCACATCTAATATGAAAATGATTCCAAATATGTTTGACAATGAACACATTCTCAGTCAATTACATCATAGTGGTAAAAAATTCTTCTTGTTTTCAATCATTTCAAATAATTTAATTTTTATTTAATATAGGTATAATGCCCTGTTTCATTTTTTTATATTTACGACAGCGTTTATTAACAATACAAAGTTATATTAGAATGTATTCAAAACATAAACAATATGCTCCACAGTATGTAAATATTGAAAAACTATCGGTTTTTTTATACATTTCTTTTTGTTTTATAGAATTCGAAGTTTATCTTTTCTGAACGTTTTTTATGAACAAATGATTGGAATTAAAAAATTAATCGAGAATTTAGTAAGAAAGAAAAGAAACAAATACATCGAAAGAACAAAAACAGTAACAAAATCAATGGAAGAACTTATCGAGAAAATACGAGTATGTTTTGTCGGACAAATTGAAAAATTCAATTGTTGTTCATTAGTTATGAAAAAGGAAACATGATTGCTTTTGAAATTAAATCAGACTTGATAGAATAAATTCTACTAAAAGAAAGTTGCTTTCATCTGTTGCTCTTCTGTCATCCTTCAAAGTGATTTTAAAGATGTTTTATTCAAATTTTATTTACACCGGAAATACTCATGACCTATAGAGATGTACCAATATCAATGTTAAATGCTATTTATATTGGTGGTATTGGTATTTTTATCTCACTAAAAACATGATGAAGTTGAAGTAGAGCAGCAAAAATAGATCAACATTTTGACGGTGATTTAAAGTTCTACATGGTTAGAATGATTCATCTTTGACGACAGTGACGCGGAGATTCCCATTGTTATGACCGTAATAGATATTCCTTTCATTAAGCTAGTCATATTGATTAATAGATAAATACCTTAGTCATTCGCCAACAGAATGATAGATCGATAATTATTACTATTTGTAATCTATTTTAATTCATATTCTATTGTGCAATAGATAAGAGATTTTTTTGTATTTCTGTCGTCGTTCTACTTTTTTTCTATAAAGAGTGAATCGCAGACATGTTGATATTGATATTTATTTCTCTTTTTAGAACACTTCTATGCCAGTCACAGAAATGGATAGTGCTTGGGATAAATGTATTTCAGATATTGATGAAGAATTTGATCGATTAACAAAAGTATTTAGTGCACTAAACGGTGAAGATAAGGAAAATACAAAACTTAAACAAAGTTTTGAAAAGATTGTAGTAAATTTAAACAAATAAAAAAATATTTTATAATAAATTATTAATTTTTTTCTGTTTAGACTTCTCATGAACAGGCGAAGAGAAAAAAAATCGATGAAGATAAAGAAATCAAAATTAAAAGAAATATGAAGAAAAAAGTATCTTCAGGTATGTATATATTTTAAAAAATTGGTATTTTATAGAACTGGACAACTCAATTAAAAAAAATGGCAAATTTAACTCAATTCATTTGAATCCATGAATTGAATTGAATAGAGCTGAAATTTTTTTTCCATTCAGAAGAATCAATCCAACATTCAGATTCAATTGAATTTTGATTGGATCTTATTAGATCCCATTAGAATCCTATAAAACTCGTTAGGTTTCTATAGACAGATTGAGGGGAACGGAGTTTCGGAATGACATTAGGAGTATTAGTGTTAGAATCTGGTCTCGTATCTTCCCATGAGCATCTACCTAATCCGTCCACGCATATGGCCGATTCGTCAGGTTAGAAGCGAACTCAGAACTCTCAAAAACCACAAAGATTCAAAAATCCTAAAATACACAGCAAGGACTTTGAAAATTTGACCAAAAATTTTACGAAATGAATAGTTTGATAGAATCTTACAGATTTTTATAAAAATTTTGTTAGCATCTAACTTATGATACTCCTATAAAATCTGACTGTTGGCTCTTGTCAAATGATCATTAGATTCGGCGGAAACCTATCGGAACTCCGTTGAAATCATGGTTTCTTAATATCTATAAACTCTAAGTGTCGAATTCCATCGGATATGTGATGAAATTCTACCGTTAGAGCCACTAGTAGTTTCATGATTTAAATTGTCATCAGATTTTGTTGGGTAATCGAATCTCGCAAAATCTAGTCCGGTTCAATAGCATGAGAATGAATTAAATTGCATTCATTGCCTTTTTGAGTTGATTTGTCCAGCTCTGATATATTCCATCTTCTACTCTCTTCTGTATTTTAATATAATTTTATTAATAGCAACATCAAACAAGCCATTACCCGGTAATATTTATTATTTCACACAAGGTGTGGAAATTTTGTTTGGCATTACACCAAAATCATTGTTAAAATCGTCTTCGTTCAAGTCCTTAAGAAGCACCAATTCATCAACAGCATCATTGTCATCATCATCACAACAAAAATCACCTACTCCCCGTCCATGTTTAGTATGGGACGTCAAAGAAGACGAAATTCAAATTCTTGCGATGACAAGTTTCAATGGAAACGATCCAACGAATGAAGATAAAGTATTTCCAGAGTTGGAACGGAATTTTTTATTAAAACGATTGTTAGCAGTTTCGCCTACATTAACTTTACTTGATAAAGCATCAATCGACCTTCAAAAAGTATTTTGTAAATCAACTTCTATTCGTAATTGTTATTTAATTCTTATACCTACATTAAAGTCACTAAAAGATGATTGGTATAACTCAACGCATAAGAAAGAATCGCTTGGTTCTTTTGGTATAAATGAAATGTTGTACATCAATCAGCTGTTGAAAGATATATCGACACAAACAGTTGTACAAGCTAGTTTACGAGAAGCGGAACGTATTCGACAACTTTATTCTGAAGGTCTCAAGGAAGATGGTGATGACAAAAATCATCACAAATCTTCGTCCAGTTCATTAGATTTACCATACCATCGAGTAGATCCTTTTATCGATGATATCAATTTCGATAAAGATAGTTATGTACAACAATGGCTGGATGAAAGTGAGTAAAGTAATACTAATAAAACAAATATTTAAGTATATTTGTTATAGTTTCTATTCATAATAATGATGATGGTAATGAATCATTGGATCCACATGTTGATATTCATGATATTAGTTTATCAATAGTTAATGATATAACTCAAGAAGAAACACTTCATTTAAATTCGTATAAATCGATACTTAGTTGGACAGAAATAGAAGAAGCTCGTTTTCGACCATCTATTGCCCATCAAGCTATGGGAGTTTTTATTTTAAATGTAAATTGATTTATATTTCAAATATTTCGATTCTCTTTTTATTATCCTGTAGATATTGAAAGAAGAACAATATGCAAAATCTGATATCTACATTGGACATATTCATTGTTCTGACAGCTCATCATTATTAATGGCAACATCAAAGTAAAAAATTGATTTAATAATTTAATTTAAATGAATTATTTTTATTTTAGACATGTATTATTTGTAAATGAAATCTTATTTTTTGATTTATATAAAGTTGATTGGCAAATTAAATATGAAGAATTAAAAGAAGAACCAGTTATAATATCAAGTCTTGGTCAAATACAAATTCTTACAAAAGTAATTTAATAAAAAAAAATCAACAAAACAAAAAAAAAATTTAATTTATTTTACATCTTTAAGGAGTCAAAGAAAGCTGGATCATTTAAATCATCTAGTTCTTATGTGAAAATGATTAGATATCGAAATAAATCTGAAGCTCAAGTAAAATAATTTTTTTTTTCTTTATTTTTTTTCAAACTTTTTTTTTCTTCTTTTGTAGTATATTGTTGATAAAATAACTAATCTTATGATGCATACAATCTTTTAAAAACTTCATTCTTTTATTTTATATTTGCTTTTCATTACATTTGTCAGATATAAAAAAATTTATATATTCATGTTAATGTGCAGATTTCTTTTTCTTGTTGGTTCGTTTCTTTTTATTTGGATGAATAAACAAAAAAAAGATGGAATGAAATTATTTAATTTTTAAAAATAAGAAATTTTAATTGTCCTTATGATAATTAAGAGAAGCAAGAACAATTCTGTAAATCATTGTCAATTAAGTTCTTCTTGTTTTTGTATTTAACGTTTAGTTTAATTTAAAAGAAAACCTATCTTGAGAGTGATTATATAAATGGCATTATATTTCATAAGGTTCATTTAATGTTCTTTTTTTCTTATTGTTCAACTCACAATTTTTTTATGGCTATACCCATGTAATCAAAACATGGCAAGACATGATGTAATTTACATCATTTTTATAAATTTTTTTTAAAGAAAAATGATGACCAACATCAAAAAAACGCGATTTCAGATGATGAAAGCGACATAATCTTTGAGGTTTTTTAAACGGCATGCCATGTTTTTACAACTTACACTCATGAAAATGATGACTTTTACATGAAAGTCATGCAATGAA
>JAJEKB010018165.1:0-18692 GCA_022393335.1 Macrotrachela quadricornifera
GTTCAATATATCATTTTGTAGAGCATGAAAATCTATGTCGATCTTCATTATTAATTTTCATACTAGATTTATAAAAGCAAAAAATATGGATACCATAGTTATTATGTAAAATAGCTCAAGATAGTATATACCTCGACAACTATTTATCCTTGAAAACTTTTTTTGGCATTCAACAAAAAAAAACAAATATACAGAATTTCATGCTCTATCTTTCTAGTTTATTAAACTTGAATGAAGAAGGGTTAGTAGATTTTGACTCTTATCTAGCAGGGTCCTTTACTTGTTTGCTCATTCTTTATCATTTTACTCTATTGAACCAATAAGATTCAATGGTGCTTTATACACTCAAATGTGCTTTATCCAAATATGCGATTAGACTTTCTGCGTATGACTTTGAAGTTGCAGAAAACAGACATTTACTAAAATTTGTCGTTTTTTGTCTGTTATAGATTATAGGTTCAATTTCATAATTTCATTGTTTTTGCATTGAAGTAAAGTAATTATAGTTTAGAAGTTACATAATCAGAAAGATCATTTCATTTTGAAGAAGTTTGAAAAATGATTTAAATTGAAATTTAAATCTCAAGACTACTAGTTAAGCCAAAATGGCTAGAGAAGGTCAACGCAATGTAGTATTTTGCCTAGACAAAAATATATAGAAATGGTACTGATTTTCTGATACTAGATTGGAAAAGAGAACAACATATGTGGTGTTTTTCTAAGAACAGAGCATAGTAATAGCTTGATTTTTTTATTCTATCGTGATTAAATCTGGCATGACCTGTATCCTTGCAACGGAATGATATTCAATGTTTGTGAATACATCATTTTGAAGTAAAAATTGTCCTCTTTTCGAATCCTGTGTCAGAAAATCAGTGCCATTTCTAAATTATTTCTTCGAGACAAAATACTAAACTGTATTGCTCTTTTCTAATTATTTTGGTTTAGCCAATAATCTTGAGATTTTAATTTCAATTTAAATCATTTTTCAAACCTTTTTAAACGAAAATGTTCAAAATGAATTGATCTGTAACAATGAAAATACGAAAATGAATCGATAGTTTGGAATAGGCAAAAAATAACAAATGTTAGCAAATGTCTGTTTTCTACAACTTCAAAGTCAAACGAAGAAAATCTAATGGCATATTCGAATAAAGTATATTCGAATGTATGAAGTGTTATAGAATCTTACAAGAAAATTTAGACAGTTGAACCTATAATTTTGAACACTACTGTAATATAGAAATATAAAATATTATGATTATACTTTCAGATATCTTGGTGTTGTACAAATTATGTATCTCAGTCGAAAGCTTTTCACGCTTTCGAAATCATTTGAATACTATGCGAAATTTCAACCAACACCAGTAACTCTTAAAAGTCTTATTGACTTTAGTATGTTTATAAGATTTGAAAATAAAAAATCATTTTCATCATTATTTTTATTTGTAGCTGTTGATAGCGATATGATCAAATCATATAAGTTTTTACGTAGTGAATTACTTGTTCGATGGTCACATATGCGTAAAGAAATGAATTTTATACCAAAAAGGTATAATAACAATAGAACAAAAATAAATAAAATCAAATTCAATTATATTTAATTCATAGATTACTTGAAGTGCAAAGTTTTCAACTTGCAAATTCATTATATGATTTGAGTTTTTCTGAAATTCTTGCATTTAAAGATGCTGAACCTGATGCTACAACACTTCGCAAGTAATTTATTTGATAGTTTTATGATATAATAAAATGAATTAATCTTTTTTTCTCTGTTCATATAATATAGATTTACAGAAACTTTAGTTGGTATTCGACGTCGACATGCAAATATTGTGCCAACCTTAGCAGGAGTTAGTAATTAATAATTATTTAATTTTTTTTGTTAATCTTAATATTTTAGGCTTATATGGAAATGGAAAAAACAGGTCCTGTTGATTTAATAGAAAAAAATCGTTTACAATATTTTTATGATCGATTTTTTATGAATCGAATCGGTATAAGAACATTAATCTATCAACATAGTAAATAAAAAAGAAAAAAACAAATTTTTATTTTTATTAATTTAATTTAAAAAAAAAAATACTTCATCTTTCTAGCTCTTTTATTTGGTAATGAATTTCCTCAACATCCACAACAAGCGGGTATTATTGATCCTTATTGTGATGTAGCTAGTGTTGTTAAAGGTAAAATTTTTTAAAATTTTACCATATAATTAGAATTTTGAAATCTTCTATCGGTAGTGAAAGGTTATAGTATGACAGTAATCTAAAGGTCAAAAAACAGGCGAATGTGCTACCTCCGAATCGACTGTAATCAAATATCATTCTTTACTTTATATCATAGAGTAAAGTACAACGTTAAAATGCATTTTTTTTGCCTTCACCATACTTTATCTCTAAGTGTATATACAATTGATTACTGGTGAGTAGTATTTCACCTGTCAAATAAAAAAAAACCAGATTGTTTTTTATACGAATGTACCATAGGTATTGTTTTTTTATAACGATAAGTTCTTAGTACATTTATAATTATTTTCAACAATTGACTCATTTGAATTAAAGTGTTCTTTTTGCTATTTTGTCTAAACAAATTTATTAAGTTAATAAAATTATTTCTTTCTAAATTTCATATTGATAAGTGCATATATAATTCCTTTCTATTCGATAATCTTAATTAATCAATTAACATTTTATTTTCTAGATTATATAATCATTTAATGAATTTTTTTTTTAGGCCACTTTCCTCATTCGAAAAGTCAATGTCTATTAAAAAAATGTTTTTTGAGAACAGTGTATGGAGATATCGTTTACAGTCTTTATTTTAAGTATTCACAGAAAATAACTCTGTCCTTGAAAGGCTTTAAAGAGAACTACCGAACAACTGTATGTCAACGTTTATGTTGATTAGTTTCAACGATTGATACACGATATCACCATATTTTATGTTAATGTCCAACGATTGGTCGATAAAATGTAGAAAAAAAGTTTTTATATTTTTCTTAAAATCGATTTTGATGTTAATTATGGATCTCCATGCAAATTTCTTTTTTAAAGAGAGTACTATTAGAAAAATTCCTTCGTCTCACCTGACGAGATAAACAGTTCTCTTTCAAAATACAACAAATCCGAGCCTTCTACCTTGAAGCATAATGAAAAAAATTTGTACAGACTAAGGATGCACTTTGGATCTTGCTCTGTACAAAATTCTTGAATGCTAAGATTTAGAGAAGTAAAGAAAATTTCATAACTTTACTTTTATAGATCCGATATTTGTGACAACTTCGAGAGAGGAATCTTGTATTGCGTTGAAAATCAATTTTGAACGGAGAAGAGGGAGGCGAGTAGCTTTAACAGATATAAATAAATAATTATAATTTTTTTTTTCTGATACTTAAAAGTAAAAATGAAGAAGTCTGATATTATTATTCGATATAAATTATTTGCAGACATGCAATATTCATTTATAATTAAGAACAAATACATATAGAAAAAAGAAATACAAAATAAAGGAATCTTTCTTTTTTGTTTTTTGTCATTCTGTGAATATAAAGTTAACAGAAAGATGAAAATATTTGCATTACGATCGATTACCTACATATCTAACCTTGATTTATTCTTCATATCTTTAGATGCTTATGCTACAGCAAAAAATTTATTCGAACGTGCATCATATCCAACTCCTGCAATTGAAATTTCATCTTACAATGGTAAAGAATTTTTTATAAAAAAAATAATTTAAATAATTTATTTTATTTCTAGCACATGATAATGAAAAAAATCATGTGACTATTGTCTATATTCCAGCTCATCTATATCATATGGTGTTTGAATTATTAAAAGTAATTATATATCTTTTTTTTTTGTAAATCTGTATCATAATAAACGATCCCTAATTTTAATTCGTAATTAAATATTAAGATTTTTCTTACTAAACGAAGACCTAAAATCTTAGACAGGCGTTGCAAAAAGTCTGGAAATCCAGGGACTCTTTTCAGTGAATTCTTCAATTGAAACCTATAGAAAATACATATATTAATAAAAGATTCCTGTCCCGGAAAAGATAGAAGACATCGAGTATTTTATTATGAGGAAGATTTATTATAAATTTTTAATTATTTACTATAAAATAGAATTCACTTCGTGCAACTATTGAACGATATGGTCTAGATGCAAAAGAATATCCACCTGTATGTGTTCATATTGTTAAAGGTCTTGAAGATTTAACTATACAAATAGCTGATCGAGGTGGTAAGTTTATCAAACAACAATATAGAGATATTTACAGGGCACAATGTTAAATAAAATTTATTAGAATTTTTTAATTATATTAATCTTTCGTCTAGTTTTACTCTATCATCATCTTTGATATTTGATGACTTCTTTTTAAATAGGTGGTGTTCCACGTTCAAAAATAACTCAATTATTTCATTATATGTATTCAACTGCACCTAAACCACAATCAAATTTTAGTCTTGATATAAAAGGAACACCAATTGCTGGTCTTGGTTATGGTTTACCAATAGCTCGTCTTTATGCAAAATATTTTCAAGGAAATTTAGCTTTAGCATCTGTTGAAGGTCTTGGTACTTGGGCTTATATTTCAATAAAAGTAATTAAAATATTAAATAAAAATTTTTGATTTTTATATTTATTTTATTTAGGCAACAGCAGAGAATGCGAGGTAAATATTAATATAAATGAATATATATAATTTTAATAAAAATTTATTTTTTAGTGAACTTTTACCAATATTTAGTAAAAAACGATATTCATATACAATTAAAAAAGGTTCTGATTGGACATAAATTTGTTTTTCAATATATTTATATATATTTATCATTTTTTCTTAAAAAAAGAAAATCTAATAGAGATTTTGTTTGGATTTATTGATTGTAGAATAATTTTTAGATAAAATTATTAAAATGAAAGTAAATAAAATAAGAATAAAATGAAATAGAAATAAATCATGTATTTTACTCGGTTTTTACGTAACTATCAACAATCATTAACACATCTGGTTGATCATTATGCAAAATATCCTCCAACTGGTTTAACAATGAAAAAAATTGTGCAATTTGGTACATAACTATTCATATTTTAATCAAAATAAATATTCTTTTTTCTTTTTCTTTTTATAAATAAATAGCACGTGAAGGTGATGCTAAACAATCATTTCTATTTCTTCGGAATGAATTACCAGTACGACTTGCATCCATGATGAAAGAAATGGGACATTTACCAGAACGTCTTCTTGAAATGCCAAGTGTTAAAACAGTAAATGGATGGTATGGAACAAGTTTAACTGAATTACATTCATTTAGAACTTTAAAACCAACAGAAGATGTTGTTAAAAAGTAAAATTAAAAGAATAAAACAAAAAAGAACTTTTTTTTTTCATATAGATTTACAGAAGTTTTACAAAATATACGAAAACGACATACAACTGTTGTTGAAACATTAGCACAAGTAATTAATTCATATTTTGAAATTTTTGTTTTTTTAAATAGAAAATTATTTTCTTCTAGGGTTATATGGAATTTTCCGATTTAGGACAAGTTAAAGAATATGAAGAATCCCAAATACAATATTTTCTTGATCGATTTTATTTATCTCGAATTTCCATTCGTTTACTTATTTATCAACATAGTAATAATTTCATTTGATTCGATTTTTTAATATAAAAAAAAATCTATACATATATAAGATTGAAGGATAACATTCGATTATATGTAAGTCTTCATGAGATGTAATTAATTTGAAAAAAATTTTAATTCTTTCATATAGAAAAAAAAGTGAATTTTTGCAATGAAATATGCTGAAATATCAGTTCTGTAAGAATAAGAAAATGAGAACTAACATTTTTTTTTAATTGTATGAATTATGTTTCATTATCATTTTTATTAACTAACATTTATTCAAATAGTTGAGATGAATTCTCAAATGATTATGATTTTATGGCAAATTTAAACTAAAATATCGAGTTTTTAGTAGATTTAAGATTTCAATCAAAACAGTGTTTCATCTAGATGAGTGCGAAAATGAGCGGCGAGTTCAACCTCCTTAAGTTTCCAATCGCCCCTTCGACGATAAAAAATCTGGATAAAACACTAAACCAAAATCATACTTTTGAATCTTTTCCTAAAACTTTCCTCACCTGAAAATCTCAACTATATTCGTTTATCGAAAGAGACTCTAAATATTTAAACAAAGTCTTTTCACGATATAATTTCGTTTTGTAAGAGTCTACTTCTGATATTTATATATATAAAAGTCATAAACAAATGAAAGCTTTTCTACAAACTAGTCTTATTAAGATCTTTATCTAAACATAATTTTAGATCAAAATTCGAACGGATAATTTTGCTTAAACCGTGAGTTTCTACAGAAAAAAACCTACTAAAAGTCCGATATCTGGCTTTGAGCTTACCAATACTAAATAAACCTATGTATAGGGAATGTATGAAACTTCATTCGATATTTACCAATCGAAGTCATTTTTTTTTCATCAACTTTTTTATATGACTGAATTACACATTTTAAATTTATCTGACATTTAAAGTTATTTCATTATTAGTCTAGGAATATCCAGAGCAGCTTTTTTTTTCATACTAACTTTTTATTTAATAACCACTACATTTTATAAAAGTATTGTCTAACAGCATGATTTGATGATGATAAAATTAATATTTATATTTTTTTCTTAACATATAGCTTGTAGTCATTTTATCTATTATATATAAATCATTATTTCAAATAAATTCGTATTAATATTTTAATTAGCTATGTGTTTTGGTGAAGAAGTACCTGTACATCCAACGCATCTTGGATTTATTGATCCTAATTGTTATGTAGAAGATACAATTAAAGGTAATACTAAATAAATATTAGTACCAAAAAAAAATTTTTTTTATCTTCTAGATGCATTTGAAAATGCTCAATTTTTATGTGAAAGTTATTATTTAACGTCTCCTTCATTAGAATTTCGTAGTATTAATGGTAATTATTATTGTTTTATTTTTATTATAAACGTGAATTTATTATTTATTTAGCAATAAATCCTGATGAACCAATTGCAATAGCTTATGTTCCATCACATTTATATCATGTTATGTTTGAGCTATTTAAAGTAACGAAAAAAAAAATATGGATTTTTATTACTTATATTATTTTTATTTAGAATTCTATGCGTGCAACAATTGAATATGCAGAAAATAAAAAATCAAATAAAATCTTACCACCAATAAAAGTTTGTTTTTATTTATTTTTTAAAAGAATTCAAATTAATTAGTTTTTGATTTTTAATTTTTAGGTAGAAATTGTTAAAGCAAAAGAAGATTTAACAATTCGTATAAGGTAAAGATAATTATGGAATTTGTTTGTCTATTTTTTTTTGGATAATTATAATTTTTTAGTGATCGCGGTGGTGGCATTCCACGTTCAAGAGCTGATAAAATTTTTAGATATATGTATTCCACTGCACCAAGACCTGTATCATTAACTGATGCTCAATATTCAGGTCCTATTCCATTAGCTGGCTTTGGTTATGGTCTTCCAATAGTATGTTTTTTTTGAGTTATTATTAAAATATAGATAAATAATGTTTGGTATATATAGAGTCGACTTTATGCTAGATATTTTAACGGTGATATGGAGATTCATTCCATTGATGGATTCGGTACAGATGCTTATGTTTATCTTCAAGTAAGTTTAAAAAAATGAATTTAAGCATTGTAATGTTTATATTTAGGCTGTTGAAGAACAAGCTAGTGAATGGTTACCAATATGTAATCGAGCTGCTTATGAATATTATATGTCACGAAGATATCAATCAGATTGGACAAAAAAGAAATAATATCTGTGATTATTTACTAATATTATTATTATTATTCCTTAGTGGTGCAATTAGTTGATTGTCTCGTAGATTTGTTGTACTTAAAGAGAGAGCGAGTGCGAGAGAATGAATAGTGTTCTATTGTGCAGTATGTGTTGTTTTGTATATTTTATTGCAATTTTTTGTTTTTTAAATTATAAATTGTTTATAATTGTAATTTTTGAATGATTATATAGAACTTTAAAAAAATAATATATTGACTTGAACGAATATATTAAAGTATTTCAGTTTATTGTGAAACGTGTACTTTGACTGTAAAATCAGGAACCGGATCGATATATTAAATTTGCGCTTATATTTTATCACGTTTATCATGAGATGTAAACCAATGTATTGTGAAGCGGTGGTGGCAGCCTAGTCAATCGGCTTACGATTCTAACTGTTAGGAAGGATGATTGAAGCAAGCTCATACTCTACTATCAATTCCAGAAGTCAAGGTATTCGATTGTTTTCTCAAGGTCTTTTGATGGAACCAAGAAAGAAATTTGCAGTTTTCAGCTTTTGATAGTCAAAACTCACGAACTGATTCCAAGCGTTTGGCTTCATATTTTCGCTACACGTAGGACTCAGAGGGACTAAGAAAACTTCGAACCATTCGTGCCCATGGCACTCTGTTCTCGAGATATGATCACGACTATACTCTCAAAAATAGGCCTTTTTTTAATATTCTGAAACCAAAAACACGTTAAAAATCAATCTGACCGAAGCTCTTCGGCTAGGCGCCATTGAAGATAATCGTCGTAATCACATTCTTTTTCTATCAAAGATTTCTTAAAAATGACATCTCGAAAGAATCCATGGATATAAGAGAAACAGTATTTTCAAGTACATAGATGGAATAGCAAAGTCAGTTATAGTGGTAGTCTACATAAAAATGACCAAAACAAAAAACGTTGCGACATCATGAACAACAAGTGAAGCCAAGCGATGAACATTGTTCTACATCGTACGAAGCAGATTTGGAAGAAAAACTTACTTCAATCATGTTCAGGAAATTGCCTGGATAATTGTCCGTATATCGAGTTGCATACCAACTGTATTGAATGATTTGACGAAAGACAGGTGCAGCCATATGAAAATAAACTAGAAATACTAGTCTGATGATGTCATCTCGATCAGACAATCAAATGTTGAATTGATTGCGCGCTATTCGATTGTAGATTCGACGGATAAGAACCTTCATTTGTCGATTGAAATACACATCGAGTGGGTGTATGCGATCCGTTGTTTGATCGGGTATTTTCAATGCTTTCAAACTTTTTGCTTTTCTGTACATTTCACCATCATTCTATCCTGTGCATGAATCTGAAAGAATTAAGCATTTCGAAGTCTTATTAGGAATAAGAATCATATTGATCCAGTATTCAATATGAGAGCTACTCAACTTCTCAAATGTTGAGCAAGTGACGACAACATTATGGGCTTGAAACATCCGAGACTGAATATCTAAACATCATTCTTAGCCAATTACTGTAATCCTATTTAGGATGCAAATATTACTTTGACTTATTCGACTAGTTGTTTCCTACAGACAAACAAAGACGACACTCACAACTTCACCTTTCATGTTGATGAGAGTTTGAATTGTATACGAATGAGTAAGTCGGCGTCCGACTGCTGCGAAATTTCTTGACTAAATCAACTTGATCAGTGTTCAGAATCTGACTTGTCATGTAATTCTTTGCTTCTGAACGAAGAAGATTGACGAAATGGTCTGCTAAAATTTCGATTTCATTTATATTTCTTACTGACCGCATACTGATCATGTTCGAAACTTTTCGAGAGAAAATGCGATATTTGATCTTGAAATTATGAATTCAATGGGCTGAGGTAACAAAATCGAGTAAAGATAATTGTTGAGCTTTGAATATAGCCTACTGTTGTAATCCGTATCATGCAAACACAAAAACTGATTACACACTTCTTGAAACATTTGTACGACATATAAATCGATCTCGCTCAGCTTATACCGTTTAGATCCTTTTTAATAAAACATACGACTTAAAATCATTGCTTTTTTTATTCTACGTGGCAGGTACAGAATACGTATTGCTCATACTATAGAGGCTTCTATTGCTCATGGAATCAATAAAATGCACTCACTAGCAGTATAAGAAGGTGCTCACATATAGGGATTGTACTGTACAAAATTCTGCGAATAATTTTATCGTTGATTGTATAGGAATCACGTTCAGCAATCTTAAAACATATTATAATAGTATAAAAGCAATGTGGATAACTATGCAAAAAAGTCCATGTCTTTTCTTCTATGAGACGAATTTTTCTATATTCATCTAAGTTTCCGAAGAAAACAAAAATTGAAGGAATAGTAGAAAATAGACTATTATATGAGAATATTGTCTAAATTTGAATTTTATGTTTCTGTACGGTTCTAGATTTAATTGATAAACAATATTAACACAATTTATATTTTTATAATGGTAAACGCGAACGAACTATAAAATTTAATTCATTATTAGAATTTGGTCAAGAAACACCGAAAAAAAAGTTTAGTTGTACGATATAATTCATCAATAGATGTATTATGTAAAACTATATTAACACAATTTATATTTGTTATATGCAAATGATCAATAGAATTCATCTACTTTAAATAAACTTTCGACTTTATTAGATAATTCAACAAAACATTATTTAGAAGCTGAATTATTATTGCTTTTACATATCTCAAAATTTAATGTGGAAAATGTAGCTAAAATACAAGAAATTATTGAACATGTTATACCTGTAGAAGCAACAAAAAAAGCTAATATATTGAATGAATTAAAATTAAATATAAATGTTATCAATAAACTTAAAACTATTTTATTAAACAATCAAATCATTCGTACAATTAAAACGATATATTTTACACTAACAAGAAAAACAAATTGATACAGATGATTTAACACAAATAATTCGTGATATAAACATTGAATTTGCACGTGCTACCCAGATCGAAGAGAACAGTGCCATAAACGGCCTTAAACGGTGGGAAAACAGTGTCACGACGTCGCTGTAATCCGGCAACCCAGAAATGTGTAGAAATAAGGTGAAAAATGGTGAAAATTAATGCCGTATTGCACCGTTTTATAGCCGTTTAAGGCTCCGTTTTCGGTGATCGAAACGGACGTCCTGGATAGAAAAGCATTTCAATTGAGAGGATTTAGTGAAAGAAAAAACTTTTATACTAATGCCGATCATTTTTTATTACAATATAAATATGATAATCCATCTCCACCATTAGAAGTATTACAATTGGATTTATTAAAACTAATTCTTCATGAAAGTATGCATACTATATTACGTGATGTTGAAAATAATTATAACTTAATTACGCCAAATGATTTTTCTGAAGCTACAGTAGTGTAGATGAACCTGATACATGTATTGAAAAATTTATTTTTTCGTGTTGTTCAGATTGGATTGAAATATATAAAAATAATATAATACCTCTTCCAGAAAGTAATTCACTTTTAAATGCATTTAAAACAGATCAATCTGTATCATCATTCTTACCACAAGATTCGATACGTTATAGCGTTTTCTGGGAAATTCATTTTTGCCACAGCTCTAAAAAAAATATAGCAGACCTAAGGTTTCACTGGCATAATGGGCATATTTTCCGCGTGTCTTCGCGTTTCCGTGGCACTCTCATCGAGAGAGATGCCCACTTGGTGATCCGTCGCGTTTCCGTGGCACCCTCGTCGAGAGATATGCCTATTATGGATCATATCCCATTAGACTGTTCGATGAGCAAATTCAATTTCCGGAAATATATTTGATATCCAAAATACATACGATTTCCTCGAAAACGCTATAACGCATCATATGATTTTTCACATTTGTTGACGGTTGTTTTTCACCATGAGTCATGCAAAGTAGGTGTTCGTGCTGTTCGCGTAAATTACTAAGATCCATGAATCAATATAAAATTTTAATAAATATTTCAATTAAAATGAAATGAATATTTTTTTTAAATCATATTTTTAAGAATTATTGTGGATTTTAGAAAACTAACACTGATAAATAGCATGTTCTTTCGTCTTTTTGACCTACAGAAACAAAGATTATTGAATAAGTTCAAGTGGATGATATATCTCGATCATTATTCATATGCAGGCAATAAATAATAACATCAATTCGTTGTCAATAATATATGTAAAAAAAGAACGGTTTATTCATTCGAATTTAAGTGAATAATTTTATCAAAAACAATAAAAGTTCAAAGTAAAATACATTTTTCATGACGATGACGAAATTTTTTAGCTGAATGTGGTGCATTTCTTGATGGTATATTATTAACTGTTCGTGGATTATGTGATCCACCTGTTTCTCTTTGAAAACGACCAGTGGGTTTATTTGAAGCCCGATTGATTTGTCGAACAAGATCAAAAAAGATCTTAAAAAAGAAAAATTAATTTCAACTCTTTATTTTAACAATGTTCTTACTTCATGAACATTTAATTGATTTTTCGCTGATGTTTCAAGAAAAGTACATTTCCATCTTCTTGCTAATTCTTGTCCAGCTTGACGTCCAACAACACGTTCATCTTCTAAATCACTCTTATTTCCAACAAGAATTAATGGTGGTTGACCCTAAAAAAAAAATCTTTAGATAAATGTAAATAATTATTCTATTATAAACATACATAACTTTCGACATCTTTAATACGTATTATTCGATCATAAAATTCATCTAAATCATTAAATGTTGCTTGAGATGTTATTGAATAAACAAGAACAAATCCATGTCCATTTTTAACATATAAATCTCTCATTGCTGAAAATTCTTCCTAATAAAAAAAAGAACACGCAAAATAAAAATACAAATTAATTCAAATTTTTAATTTACTGTTCCAGCAGTATCAAGAATTTCTAATGAATATTGTCTTCCATCAATTTCAACTACCTAAGTTTATTAATATGTAAATAATAAAAGAAATATATAAATATAGAAAATACTTTTTTATAAACATCTTCAATAGTTGGATCATATTTTGGCATAAAAATACCTTGAACAAATTGCATAGTCTGTCAAATCCAATTCAAGGACAAATACATATAATATATAAAATAATCTTTTTGTCTTACCAAACATGATTTACCAACACCACCAGAACCAAAAACACATAATTTATATTCTGATATGGGCATATTTTAATATAAAAAATTCCAATTGATTATCTAAAATCAATCTATTTGATAATTTTAAAAAAAATTCTCTTTCTTTTTTTTTCGTTTCTTTTTCTGTTGTTAACAACGCCCTATCGTTTTTATAAAAAATGTACACTTGACAATATTGATTATGCTTCTATATATTTTTTTCGTAAAAGAAATACTTTATACATCCTTCGTAGACATCCATTGAGAATATGTAAAAAAAAAAAGAAAAAATTAGATTTTCATTGGATGATTCATCATTGTTGACTATAGGTATCCTTGAATGATTCAACATTTCTTTTTTCTTATCGATATTTTATCTTGAATTTCATAATAATATTTAACTAAATTTTCAATTAATTCTTCAGTAAATTTTAGTATATAAAACAAAAAAGAAAATATGACTAAAAGGCATTTGTTTTGTTACTTCGAACATATGAAAAAAGACAAATACATGAAGTTCTTCAAATGTTATTATGTAAATAAAATATAAAATCATGATTTATTTTTTTATTTATGAATCTACCGTTATTGCTGAAAAATAAAAAAATTGTCTTAAATCTGTATCTCATTTTTTTAATACTAAAATATCAATTATCAAAAAAAAAAGAGAAAATTATTTATTTATTTATTTATTATAAAAGAATACAACAATCTCTTATATGACCATTTGATCGTTTATTATATTTTGATGATGAATATTTATAATTGTCATCATCTTGTTGATCATTTGGATTAAAATTATCTTCTGATAAACTTGGTGTAATTTTTCGATTTATTTGTCGAATTAAATCAAAAAAAATCTAGAAATTAATAGAAAAATAATAAAAATTCTTTTTTTTTTTGTTTTTTGTTTTTACTTCGTTAACATTTATTTCAAATTTAGCTGATGTTTCAAGAAATGTACAATTAAATGAACGTGCTAATGATTCACCTTGATGTTTTCCAACAACACGTTCATCTTCAAGATCAATTTTATTACCAACAAGTACCATTGGTATTTCACTACCTATATCTTTTACACGAATTATTTGATCTTTTATATCTATTAAATCATTAAATGTTGATTGAGATGTTATTGAATAAACGAGAACAAAACCGTGACCATTTTTCATATATAAATCTCTCATTGCTGTAAATTGTTCCTGAAAAAAATAAAGGAATTTCTTCTTTTTAATTAAGTAAAATATTTTTTTTATTTATTTTACTGTGCCAGCAGTATCAAGGATTTCAAGCATACAATTAACACCATCAATTTCTACTTGCTATAAGTAAAAAGACAAACGATAATATTATATTATATTTTATATTAATTAATTCAATAAATAAAAATTTACTTTACGATAACAATCCTCTATTGTTGGATCATATTTATCAATAAATATACCTTGAACAAATTTTACAGTCAATGCACTTTTACCAACACCACCACTACCTAATACCACTAATCTATATTCTCGCATAATCTAAATATATTAATAATATAGATGAAGTCACTTGAATGAATACAAGAACAAGTCAGAGGTTTATCGAAGATAGACTACCGACCTAATTATGATAATATGACACATCAAGGATAGATTGAAAAGGAGAAAGAGAAGAAAAGGCAAATTTCTTCCGCAAACTTGCTCTCTATCAAACACGTTTAATTGACAAAAAACAACAGAATAAAATACATATATATATATATATACTCAATACCAAGTCTTCCCCGAAGAGAAAAGACGAAAGTTCAGTTTTATACACACATACACTCCTTTTTTCTTTCGTTCTTTATCTTTTTCTTTCTATATGTATAAAATGGATACAATATTCATATAAGATGAAAGAAAACGTTAAAATCTATTTCTCATTTTTGTATCTTATATAAATTTGATTGTTAGATTAGTTATATGAGATGATATGAGATTAAATCACATTCATTATTGAATGTTGAATATGTTTACATAGAGATTAAATTGAGTATCTATACTGCTGACGAAAAGAAATTGAGTTAGATCTATAAAATGAATTAATTATGTTTTTATCATCGATATATATATATAATAATGATGTTTGATAAAAAAAACCGAATATTTTTACATCATCGAACTCAAATAAGCATATGAATACGATATATATTTTTTTTGACATATTAATAAAATAAAGATAATAGTGATATATTATTATCAAATGAGTAATTGGTTGATAAAATGATAAAACTTCTTTTTTACGTTTGAAATTATTTGAAAAAAGAAGTACAGTTTTTATTGATTGAATAAAGCTCATATTTAACGGTAGAGATATAACCGATAGAGAATTTCTTACTGATTTATCTGGATTTCTATTTGAATTTAAAATTGTTTTTTCTTGCAAATCAAATACGTGTTAGTGATATCGAAAGTTATTTTAATGAGAAAGGATTTGTTTCTGACGTTTTGATTTATTTTATTATTGTGACCTTTACTTGCGCTATCGTTTATATCGACAATGACAGTCCAAGGTATAGATCATTAAAAGGTTAGATTAATAAAACGATGGAAGAATAGAAAAAAAAAAGCCTTAGCATAATGATAGTATCTATCACAGGAAATAAAATAATTGAATTAGGCAAAATTATTTTATAAAAGTGATTTTTTGAAGCACACTGTATATATATATATATATGGCTTTTCACCGCTGGTCTGCGATTAGGAATTCTTCAAAAAATAGGAATCTTTATAGGATTGAGTTTTTTAAAAAGAAAGGATCCTTTATAGAAAATGAAAAAAATGTAGATATGTATATTTTCTTCCCAATAGTCTAGCTATGTGAACTTTCAACCGGAAATGTTCGTTTGATAGAGTTAACTTCAACGATTGGACTTTGCTTCGACATACACTGATGCACAAGAATCCCTTATTATTTTAAAGTTTATCGATATTTCAAGCTGTTACCTTGGAAGTTTGATTGGACATAGGTAGTGAGAAACGCTGGTCCTTTTTTGAAAGAAGGAATATCTATTGTTGGGGGACACTCTGAACAAAAAGGATATTTTACTAAACATCCAAAAATCGTCAATCTTACCCAAGTCTAGTTTTTTCATCAGTGATATACCAGTTACTTATATCATGCTCGTATTATCTTAACTATTGTTCTACTATATAAACAAAAATTATGCTAAACACAAAATTTTTATGATGACGTCACAATTATCTTGTTCAACATGCAATATTTTTGAGAAAAGGGTACCGCATTTGAATCATTATTAAAAGTCAATTACTGTTTACTAGTTTTTATTGGTATTTTATAAATGGATTATTGAAATTTAAAATACGATATTTTCATAACGCTATTGTAGTGATCCTAATGAAGTACTATTTCGAGTATTAACTTCATGTAGATAAAAGAAGAAAAATGTCTTCTGTTTTCCACAGAAAGATTACACAGGATAGTTTAAATAACATTTGAGAACGAATGTTAGAGCTCCATATTAAGATACATAAATATTTTCATAGTATGACGAAACATATTGTAATGAAGGAAACTGTAACTAATGCTTAGCGTATGTATTTTAAAGATATAGAGAAACGAACTTCCGAATGATGAAATATATTTTCTTACCTTTTGAAGAGTACTGTACAACGTGATATAGATAGTAATTTTGAATTCTAATGTAAATTCTTATGTCGAAAGTATCAGATTATATAGAAAAATCGATATACAAGTAATCAGACGTTCTTACGATGAGAATTAACACTAAAATATATTCAAGTTGTTTTTATGCATCTTAGAAGCAAGTTATCTTACATATTTATATTCAATGAAGTTAGTTGGCTTTTTCTAAGTGATGTTTGCTTACGTGAATCAATCATTCGTACTATTTCATACACGTCATGGTGAGTAAGACATGAATATTTTTACCACACGTTATTTTCATCACCCTACACTATGATTTTAACTTTTTCGATTCTTTCCTCGATATGAAACAAAAATTAATGCATATATGTATACGATATAGTCTTTTTACTAGATTTTTTTCTTTTTATGTCATTTTTTTTCCTGAATATGGGTCGATATTTTGGATTAAGCGCCTGCTTCGTCCCTTTCGCGCCGTTCCTAGAGATCCGATAATTTTTTTCATATAATATAGGTTTTATAGGAAATATAAGTCGAATCGGAGCCCAGCTAGCAACTTGAATGTTGTTATTATTTTTTGAAAAATTTTTGAAGCTATTTTTCAAATTTTTCAATTTTAAATCAAAATTGAATAAAACATTTTTTGTATTAACTGCCAAGAAATTACTAATGTTTAGATAAAGATTGCATATTAATCGACTATCCCAAATATTCATGTATATATCATACAAATTTCAATGAGAAAAACTGAGTTCTAAAATTAATTTTGCGTATTTCTCAAAATCAATATTTTTTTTCGAGTATACCGATTATACAGGCAAGTTTTTCTTTATAACAATTCCATATCTAAATAATTTGATTTTTTTTTATGCATAGCAAACAGTTAAGAGTAGATTGTAATAGAGCCTAATTTTAAAATTTTTCTTTTTCTAAAATAGTAAACTTCAATATTTCATTTTAATTAACAAATTTTGTGGCAATGGATTGGAACATTTTCTCAAAGCATTTTTAATAAATAAACAAAGGAATATTTCAAACATCGGACTCTATCATGATCAACTGTTAAAAATACTCTACGACTTAACAATCGTCCTGGCACGTTAGCTCGCATCCTCATCATTAAAATCCTACTCGTTTACAAAGTACTTTTAATCAATAAATCCGCTAATATTTTACAGGTTTGAAAAGGATAAACCTATCCTAGCTCAGATGAATATACTCTGGAATTGTTGGTTGAAATTGAATGAAAAATAAAAAAGTTTTAATATCACAATATGTTATCAAAATACAATGAAAAAATTGTTTGGCATTGTATTATTATTTATCATAAAATAGTTAATGAATGTAAAAAGCTAATGTAGAATTTGTAGTCTGATATAGTTTTCTGTACATCAGTATATGACATGAGGAAAATTTATAAAAATAATCAGTAAAAAAGAACTCAAGTGTCATAATTGTAGTGATTAAGAAGTATCAATAACTAACAAAAAGATTGTTTTCACTAGTTTTGAATTTGAGAAATGGAGAATATTAGTTCGATTCAATTTTACGATTTAGAACGGTATTGGAAAGAAATAATACTCTATCGATTTCTTCTTTACTCAATATTACTATCCTTGATTGAATCATAGAATCAAACAAATATGTAAAACTTATATGAAATTAATTTTAAATAAGTAAAGATTCCAATATGTTCATAATAAATCAATCTATTATGTTGAAAACAACAAACAATGTCTAATTTACGTACATAGTTGAGTCTACTTTCTAATAAAAAAAAGAAAATTATCGAATGAATAATACACTTTGTAATCAAGGTAAAACCGTTTTATAAAATACGATTATTTATCGTGATTTTCATGGTTAAATCTCGTTTTGTCAAGGTCTAAGAATAAATAATGATCTAGATTGTACCAAAATACATCACATTTCTCATTATAAATCAAAGATACAAACGATATATTAGTCCATGAAAAGAGGAACTTGATTATTCTCCAATGTAGTTAAAAGAAAGGCTTTATCTTTATACGAAAACACTT
>JAJEKB010018166.1:1569-19151 GCA_022393335.1 Macrotrachela quadricornifera
TTTGGTCTCTCCCCCCTCACTCTCACTTTGGTCTCTCCCCCCTTACTCTCACTTTGGTCTCACCCCCCTCACCCTCACTTTGAAGTTCAAGCTTGACACATATATTTCTGACAACAGTAACACTACTAAGATTCTATCTCGGTCATCTTTGAACTTTTCTACATTTTTGGCTTTCGACATTTTTAGTTTTCTACATTTGTCCTTTCGACATTTTTAGTTTTCTACATTTGTCCTTTCGACATTTTTTGTTTTCTACATTTTTCCTTTCTACATTTATCCTTTCGACATTTTTCCTTTCGGCATTTTTTTTTTCGACATTACTCAGACATACCCATATTTCCTTTTTTTTTTTGACGATTTAAACTTAAAATTGATGCTACACTTAGGATTAATTTATAAAAAAAAGTCTTGTCTGTTAAAATAAGAAAATCTACCTTCAATTTTTTGTATAAGTTTAGATAAACTATTATAAATATCTTTTAAAACATCTTTTTGTGTCGATTGATTTGTTGTTTGTGATTGTTGAGTATCTTGTGTTGCTTGTGGAGTTTGTGATATTGGTTGTATATGAGCTATTTTACTATATGGAATTTTGTTCATTTTATTTAATATATAAAAATAAATAATAAATTCTCTTAACCATTGTATTTGTCTTGAATCATTAAAAAAATGTTTACATGTTAACCATTGTGGAATTTGTTGTAATTGTAAATAACCAATAAGATAAAAAATAATATCTGATATCCAATTAATTATTGATGTAAATGATATTAATTGATAATGTCGTGGATCAATTGTTATTGAATCAATTGTTACTGGTTGATCACCTAAATATTTAATACGTTTTATATCAAGATTTTGTATAAATGATGTTTGTTGAAGTATTTCTTGTGCTGAATCAACAAAATTTCTATTTGTTGGTTCATATATAAATAAACGAAGATAATCACGAACAATTAATAAAACATGATAAACAAGTAAACTAGTTAAATGTTCACAACTATCAATTGAAAATGGACAAGCAAGACGATGTAAATGATAAAGACATTGTTTAAAACGAATAAAATAATTACGTTTATATTCAATTATTTGTTCATCATAACGTATTATTAATTGATCAATAAGTTCATTTATTATTACATTATCATAATTAGAATTTGAAATAAGACATAATATATCCCAAATATCAAATGGACTAGGACTTTGAACTATATATTGTTCAAATAAATGAATAAGTACATTAAGCATAGATGGTGATGATGCTTGTTCAAGATTAATTGTACGAAGAAGAACAATAATACCACTTTGAGTAAAACCAAGACAACATGATCCTATGAATAGAATAAATATGAAAACATTTTTTATAGATAAATTTTATTGTTTAGGATTTATCAGATAATTCAAAAGTAAAGCGAATATCTTTTCCTTGGTATTACTTAAATATCATTACCTTTTTTGTTTCTTATCAGAGTTCCTAGTATTTCGTTTTCTGAATAGTTTCTGAAACTAATTGCACAATACATCTTAGACATTTTTTTTTGTATTTACTGCTAGCCATCTCGTTCATATAGCTAATCCTTTTCAAATAAGATAATAAAACTACACGTTCTTTCACTAAATAGAAGGTAAGAAAAAATTGCATAAAGGATATAGTAACATCTGTACACGACCTATACTTTTAAAGAAGTCATATATTTCATCAGTACTGTTCCAAAATATTCAGAAATGTCTATATTGATTATCCTTGCCTACCGATGTACTCTAACGCAATCATCAGTCTACGAAAATCATAAATAAAAGAATCATCTATCATCAAGAAATATATGGGCTTATGAAATGACTTATACTTTCAAATTTTGGTATTACTTTGAATTTCGACAATTAAAGTTAAATCAGTGGGATATTATTAATATGCTTGATTATCATTCACTACAGTATAGAGTAATGAGATATGTCATTTTTAACTTTAACAAATCTATCAAAATATATTAAACCTACAATACTATTTCTAATTAAAATCGATCAGTATCGCAAAATTCTGCTTGAAATCAGCTGTCATACTAGCGTATTAATTTCTATCTGACATTAATATAATATTCTTATCGATCTTATTTTTTCTATCTCATTTTGATTATTGTGATTATTTTTTTAATATACCTGAATATGTATGTTGAATTTGAACAAAAAATTCTGACTTATTAGTATTAGATTGTGTAAATAAATTTATATTATTCATTGGATAACATTGTTCTTTACATTTTAAATTTAATTTATCATAAATAAGCATTGATCCATCATTTAATGCAACAAGTATTTGTCGACCAAATTGTCCTTGATAATCATTATCTTTAATTAATAATTGACTTGGTGATAATGCTATTGATGTAATATGTGCTTGAGGTGAATTAAGTAATGTTATTGATATCCATTCTTCTTGTTCAAGATTATATTCATAAAGATCAATTAAATCACCATTAGATGATGTTACATGTGTAAGAATACAATCATTTCCATTACGTTGAAAATAAACTAATGATTTAAGTGTACCATAACATGATGGAATACGAAAACCACGACGTCGACATGATATATATGATAATTTTGGTTCTAATGTTTCATAGTGAACAACAAAAAAATGAATAAGTGCACCTTGTATATGTTCACCAAGAATAATATTAAAACCTTTATCTGTTGCATATATATCACATAATGAAACATTAAGTGGTTCTTGTTTTGAAAGACAATAATGTTGTGATGGTAATAAACGATCAAGTGATAATGTATGAATCTAAAAATAATATAAATAAAATATCAAATGATTAATTTAATAATTACTGTTCCTGATGTTGTAACACAAACAAAATTGCCAGAATTAAGAGCATATGATAACATCGATGATTGATTATTATCTTTTCCATAAAATAATGAATCTTTTCTATCAAGATTAACAATTATCTAAATATATATATGTGAAATAATCATTTTCTATATATATATATTTTTTTGATAAAAATACAAACTGGATCTTTATGAAATATATATTTTGCAATAAGAATATCTTCATTTGTTTCATATTGATAAATATTTTCCATTGTATTTATACAACCATTCTAAAAAAATAACATGATATTTAAAAAATATATATAAATATATATAATTTACCTTCATTTTAAATATTCGACAAATTCCTGCTTGATTACATACGAGTAAATATGTTCCATCAAGGCTCCAAACAAGATGAACAATAGGTACATTTGATGTTGCTATTAAACCAAAATGCCATGGTTGTTCAAGTGCACAAACATAGACACAAAATGATGATTTAGCTGCTTGATGTAAAGGTCTTTAAAATGAAAAATATACAAATAAAATAAAAATAATATTTAAAAAATTATACGTTGAAACAAGATGTGGACTATATTTAAGTTTACTTGATGCTAATAAATAATAACATGAACAAGCAAGAATATTCATACAAGATATATCCATTGCTAATACACGTTCAAATTCTTCACCATCATTTGACATTTTAACATCAACAGCATAAACAATTTCCATATTTAATATCTTAAAATCTATAAAAATAAAATTAGAAAATAAGATGATTGTTAATCGTTTTGTTTTGTTTTTGATTGAGTTAAACTATATAGCTTATCCGTTTGAATTTGAACCAATCAATTTCTATTCCATGTTTAACACTTCTTTATCCAGATTTTCTTATTTGAAAGATGCATCATATATTTATATTTTTAAAATTCTTTTCAAATTCAAAATTGTATTTTAATAAATATTGTGTACTATTTTAGAATATGGAAAGCTTCATTTTTTTTGTTAGAAATTTACAAAAAAAAAAACAAACTTTGATATTTATTAAATAGATTGATAGCTGATGAATATGATTGAACAGTATTGAAACTCTTGATTTTATTTTAGGTTTAAAAAAAATGACCAATTGAATTTCATTTAACTAATAAATTTAATATAATAAGATTAACTTCATTGTAGTATAATCTTTTATTGATATTCTTATTTTATCACATTAAATCTTCCTTTATTATATATAATACTCACTTGTGATAGATCTTTTACTAATTAAAAAAAAAACGTTACTCCTTTGAACTGTAGCATAAAACATTCTGTAATCTTTTTTGACACATGTTTTCTTAAAAGTTCTTGAAGTTTATCAATGAATTAGTATGAATAAATGCTCTGAAGAGTTGTCATTGAAAGTTATACCTTTGGTACTTTTTCTTTTTTTTTTATAATCATATTAATAGATATCGAAGAAATTGTCAAAATGTCTGAAATTCAAGTGACATGGATTAGACAGCTACAAATTCAATCCCACATATTCTTCTGAAATATCTTTCTTTGAATTAAAAAGTTAAAAATAACTAAGAAATATTGTAAAAGAAGAATATAAAAGTATTATAATCTGACAGAAATTCTTCTATATTTAGATTCAACATATAAATCAAATCGAACTCTATGATTCAAATAGATTAATAAGATGTATTTTTTCTCTGTACTCAGTCAGAAAACTAACTATAAATTAATATTTATAATCTTTATTAATAATATCCTATATTACGAAAAAAATGAATGTCTACAAACAATTCTTGCGGCATAAAAAAAAAGATATTGAACTAATTATATTATATCATGTACTCAAAATTAATTAAGATAATAGCTAGATTTTATTGTTTGTTAGCCTGTGTCAAAGTGAATCAGAGAGCTTTTCTCGTACTTTGTTTAATATTTCAAATCCAATGAAATATATCATTTTTATAATGTAATTTTAGATATATAGATCGAATATAAAATGTAATTGATATGGTAATATTATAGAATTTCAATAGAACTCGAGTAGCGTAAAAGTCATTTTGACATATTCTTTAGCACTCTGAAAATATAGAATTATTGCTAAAAAATAGAATATATGCAATCGACATAAGATGTATCAGAGAATAATCACATCGATTTTTCTCATATTCTATTCTTATTAATAACAACAATGAATAAAAAGCAAATATATTTGATTGATTCATATATATTACTCATTTATTCAATTTAATATAAAGAACTTTTGATAAAATAGTAGGAATCTAGTGACTATAATGTATATCTATTTTCCCACATACGGATGCTTATTTAATTATTAATCGTTAATTTTTTTAATTCTTATTGATCTAGAAAAAAAACAGAAGACGTAGTACATTATATGAGAAAACTATCTTAAAGCAGAGATTTGTAATAGGAATAGAAAATCTAGCCAGGAGAAAGAAAAATGAAATGAAAACGAGACGGATATTAAATTATATAAGAGATTGTCACTATAGAAACATGAAGAGAAGTATTAAAAAATTTAAACAAAAATAAAATTTTAATTTACTTTAAGATCAGTCACTCATTAGAATTGAATTTTCTTTCGAATTATTCTATATCTCTTTGAAATGATGATGTAATGACATTTAAAAGCGTCTAGAATCAAATTATATTTTAGTATAAAATTAATTCTAGAGAGATCAATATTGATAAAGATATACAAATGAATGTACTTTAAAAAAAGTGAATCAGTTAGAACGTGCTAAATTTTCTTTAAAAACAGGAACTAGAGAATTAATAATTAAGGTAATAAAATTACTATTACGATAAACCAGAAGATCTGCATTTTTCAAAGTGATTTATCCGTGCTTAAAATTTTGAATATGAAAAAATTTGGACAAACACATCGATTTCAATAAGATCCTTTGTTGTAATCACTTCACATTAACCTCAGATATTTAAATACATGTAATTTTTTTAGTATCTTTTCTGCATGAGTTAAAACTCGCATAAGATTGATGTAAACATACATCATAGATTAAATGTAATATAATATTTGTATTCAGCCAGCGAACATTATTTATTATGAATCAATTGAAGTTTACAATTAATTCTACTATCATTGAATAGAAAAATAAAGAGCATGTTTTTTAGCTGTAAATAACATGTGCTTGTGTATTCATGAAATTTTATCTTATTAATCACACAATAAATAGGTCAGTGCGTATGGATTAGGTTACAATGAAAACATGGAGATTTAAATATTGTTTATAAATTTCCAGGTTCAGACATGAAAATATAGTTATTTTTGATCTTTAATACTATATAATTAAAATAAAAACATCAAAATAATAAATATCTTCTATTTCATAACAACTATAAAGAATAATATGATATATATATATATATACTTATTATTTTCTATTAAGAAACGAGTATAGATACTAGTCAGGAAATATGCTCAATCAATTTTCTTCTAATTATAAAGGTTAGTAAAGCAACTATTTTAAGAATACATAATATTATCTTATTTTTTTGATGACAGACAGGAATATCAGAAAAATTTACAAATTATTCAGTAACCTTTAAAGTTATTGCTTTTATGTATTTTTATATGTTAGTAGAATTCTAAATAGTCTACATATGTTAAATTCATATGCTTATGAAGGCGTTTAAACATTTCTAAAAAAAGATTTTTTATAATCCTTACATAAAATGTACTACGTCAACAAGTATCTCTAATTTCGTCTAATTTGATGACGTAAACTCCTCCGGAATTGAATTGATTCTTGAAAAAGATAAGATGTCTTAAGATTTTTCTTTTTTAAACTATAGTTTTGTCAGTAAAACTTAATATTTGATGTGTCATATTAAGCATAACTATAATTATATAAAATTCAACTAAGATTTTTATAGACATCAATAAAAAATGATAAATTTGTTAATCATATTCTTTATGTCAAAAACAATGTCATCAATTGTGCTTTTCTTTATCCTGTTTGACTCTTTTACAATAATATTTCTCGATAAAGTTCTTTGCTTTTGCTCTGTTTGTCTGTCTATTCCCATTAGATTGCATTGTATACATCCTTTAGACAATAAACAACACTGATTTTCTTCTTTTTGTGTATCTCATTTCCATACGATTCTATGTTCACGTCATTCTATTTGAGATATGATTGACATAGATATGTATTTGTAAACATTTATGTATATAATAATATTAAAGGTCAAAATGTGTTAAATTTTTAACGTTTATATATTATGATAGGCAAAAAAAAAATAAGAAAGTATATGAAAAGGACTTATGATTTATTATATACTTCCTTGTCTCATTACACAAAATAAAAATGCAGACAAGAAAATCCCATGACGTGTCTCGTGTCATCAAGAACAAACGAAACTATCTTTTCTATATCAATGGTTTATATATAGTATATACATGATACTATGATAGAGTTCCACTATCTTGAATAAAAAAAAAAAAAGAAGAAAGGAAAGTCGAGTATTATAATGATGTTTCTTTTTAGAGAAGGAAATGTCACCAGCTAACATTAAAAGGAGCATGATGCGCATAATTTGATAATAATAACGACAGTTTATATATTCTTATTTTCTTTATTCAATCATTCATAACAAAAAATTCAATTTTTATTTTTTTTTTTCTATATCTTTCGATATAATTAAAAACAACATTAAATGACAACAATAAGTTAAGAAAAACCTTATGTCATTGCAATTGATTTCATATTTACAGTTGTACTTTCACCACCATTAACCATACTTCCAATAAAATATCTTGATGAATGTCTTCTTGTTGTTGTCTGATCAGTTAATCTTTCACGTGGTTTACAACCATTTCTTAACATATATAAACGATGTTTAAATTCTTCACGATATATACGTGATAATAAACAATTTGTATAAAAACGTGATGCTGATATTAAATACCATGAAAGATAAATTAATATAATTATTAATCTTGCTACTATTGATTGTGCAACAAATGTTGAATATTTTTCAAATAAATATGCTATTTCAGTTATAATATGTACAAGAATAAATGGAGCAACATTTATTGATATTAATACAACCATTTGAGTATCTATACGTGAACGACGTCGACGATAATGTGCTAAACGATTTGATGTATTTATTAGTTGAGAATAATTTGTATTATTTGTTGTTGTTGATGATGGTGAACTAACAAATGAATTTGATAAACGAGTTGTAACTGATGTAGAATTACAACGAACAATAGTTTCTAATTTAAGAGACATAGATTTATCACTAAGTAGTTGTTGTTGATTATTTGTATTTGATGTTCGAAAACGTTTTTTAAGATTAATTGTAATTAAACATGTACGACTTATTGATATAAGAATAATTGCAATCGGTACTGTCATATACATTGTTATATAAATAGCATGAATAAATATTTCACAAATAAGATTTTTTTGTCCACAATCATCATTAATACATAAAAATGTATAAATTATATTTTGTAATAAACTGAAAAATATTGTTAATAAACATAAAAAAATAAAATTTTTTCGTGTACATAATGTTTGACTTTTTGTTGGCCATTCAACTTTAATCCACCGATCAACTGATATAAATACAAATATCCAAGAAAAACCAAAATAAAGTTCATAATTAAAACTAAAGAAAATAATTTCATTTCAAAATTTTTATTATATTAAATAATAATAAAAATTTATCTTACATTGTAAAGAATCGACATAAATGAATTGATATAGTAAATACATTTATTTGATAAATAACATCAAGAAAATATTGTAAACTTGCAAATAAATTTAATATATCAACAAATGCCATAATAAGAAATAAAAATCCTGTGGAATGTCGACGAAGTTTTTTTGAACTAAATGTTATTATTGATAAAAGACATCCCGTATAACCAAATATATAAAGTATAATACAAGTAAATGCAATAAGTAAACGTAAACCAGGAATGTGAACAGGTATAAGTAATGCTGCTGTTGTTGTATTATTTGTACCAAAGTTCATTATGGATAAATATATTCTTTGTTATGTCTTACAAGATCTAATGCGTCAAAAACGAGAAAGAACTAACGGAAATTATAAGAGAAGAAAAGAATCGAGAAGAGAGAAAGATAGATAGATATCTTTTTCTTCTTCTTCTTTTTTTTTTCTGCATCAATTATTCTCATAATAATTGTAAATGATAGACCAAAACAATTTAACACTTTCATTCTCATATAATTCAATAGTTCATTATAAATACTTAAGTTAGGATATAATGCGCATATATTTGAATGCGTCAATCTAAACTTATTTTTTTGATCTATAGACAAAAAAATGATGTGTGTCGACACGCGATTTGCATGTCAATAAAATACAAAAAAAAAAAAAAAAGAAAGAAGCACGCATTGCTGACGTTCTAGGAAAAAATACTTTTCCGATGCCAATTACATATGTTGTGTAAGTCTTACCACTTAAAGCACTCAAATCGCAAAGGACCAAAAACCTTTTCTTTCTCTTACTATTGTTTTATTAATACATGCAACTATGACATGTTTTATTTTTGTTCTTATATATCTGTCACTTCATATAATTTCCCATGATTTAGTTATATTTATATAATATGAAAATAAAAATTTATCTTAATGATTATAACCAAGCATTCATAATACTTAATAATCTATTCAAAATAAATTTATTTTTAGTAAGAAAAATTTTTGGTTAGTCTCATCAATTTTATTACTATTTATCGGCGTCTATTTGATCTTTTACTTTTCATTGAATATTCAGTGTAGGCATTTCTTACCTTATTTATCTGTGGAAACGTCATTATCAAGAAGTTTAGTCAGCACGTAATCATGTAAACAAAAAGAAAAGAAAGACTAACAAATAAATTATTAAATAGTATAGTCATAATTCTTTCATGCATCTTCTCTTTTTTTTTCTACTTCTTTTTATAAACATTTTAAAAATCACATTTTTTATTAATAGATAACTTAGATAAATAGATCATATTACTAACTGTAACTATTATGAAATATCAAAAGCATGACGTATATCCGTCTGTTTTATTATTATTATTGTCGTCCACACATGTTTGTTATTATTATGAATAGCCTGGAGTCAAATAGAAACGCATTGGAAGAGAAAAGGAAGAAAGAATAAGAATATAATAATAAAAGTTCTTTAAAAAATTGCGTTTCCTATTACTATTCGAACACCATATACTATTAGTGCTTAAAAATATGGTAGAATTGTATAGCGTCAAAAAGAAAATTGACAGATATCTTCGTCTTATTCTTATGAAATGTCTGCAGGCTATTTTAACATCTCTTTTCTAAGATATATTTTGATCAGAACATGCTAGAAGATATATTTTTATTTTTACAACAAAAAAAAAAGAACAAAAAAAAACAATTTTATATTTGATTAATTTTGATGCATCGTACGATGTCTTAAGATTTCTATACTTGTTAATTTTAATGTTTGTTTACATATATCACAATAGTAATCTTTTGTTGTCGGAATTGCAGTAGTTATTGTTGTTAAACTGTTTAATATATTATTTTGATTAATATTTGATGGTGCTGATTTAAAAATAGGATTATCATCTTGACATAAGGCTATAAACAAAAATAAAATATTTATTAATATAATGAATATATGGTTATATCTATATTAAAAAAGAGTGTATTTTTATTTTCTTGAAGTTAAGTACAAATAATATTAACAAAACAATAGAAAAACTAGAGGAAAAATATCTAAAAATAGATTTTTTTTTTGTTTTTTCTTCATATACTTTCAGACAAAAACATGACTGAAAGAATAAATACTAATTATAAAGCGTATAATTTTTAAAGTTAATTATTAAAAAAGTACGGAAGGAAACACGAGATGTTTGATCAACTTCTTTCATAAAAATCTCGATTATAAACATAATTGACTTTTCATACAGTGTAAAATATATAAATATTACTTTTGATAATTTTCTATAGGAAATTTAAAAAACTAATATTTACAATTTAATTGACATTGATTTTCATGTGCAATACGTTCAGCAACTGTAACAAGTATATCTTCATTACAATATGAACAAACCCAATGTTTTTGCATTGTTGTACCAGCATATTCTGACCAAAATGATTCTTGATCATCATTTGATCTTAAACTAAAAATTAAAAAATAAATATATATATTTTATTTTTCAAAAAATAAAATCATTTACAAACCAATTATATGTTAAATATTCATTTATTTTATTACTTTCATCTTTAATATTTGTTTCATTATTTTCTTCATCATCATCTTGATTTGTATATCGATAGATTGTATCTAATTCAGCTAAATAATACAAAAAAAAAGTTTTTTATTTTGAATAATAATAAAAATGATTTACCAGGTAGAACACGTCGAATGGCATAATGAGATGAATTATCAAGAAATTCAATCATTTTTATTGAAACTAAATGTTGTAATTCATATGTACGTCGTTTTGAAATAAGTTCAATATCAATAGATTTATTTAAATCTATAAAATCAATATTTCTTTTTTATTAAAAAAAAACCAAAATTTATTTTTATTATACCTTGTAATGTAAGTTGAAGTAATAAATCACGAGCATTACGTAAAAGTAATACTGATGAAATAATACTTTGTGCTATTTCAGAATTTTCAAATGTTATTTCAAGCCATTGATCACAAAGAATACGAGTAAAATCATTATTTGTTTCAAGTGTTGCTGAATATAAAAATAATGTTTGCATAGCTGGTGTACGCATAACATTCATTATATATGGTTTATTTGTTTCAATTAATGTACTAAAATATAATAAAAAAAATTATTTTATTTAAAATTATTTTAATTTGTTACTCAATAGCGTCAGGTGTTTTTTTTTGATAAATAGTGTACACAGATGTCAATTTGAATGTCAACGTAGTATTTCATTATATATTTGCGTTGTTTTTTTTTTGTATACTCTTTATATTGAATGAATAGAATATTTTTATGTATTTCAAGATAAAGATAATTTATGAGAAAATATGACAAATTATTAAATCGCTATTGAATCTAGTATATATTGGAAGGATAAGGATAAGTACTATATGCTTCGTAATAATAAAAGCAATAATAAATGAACTAAAATTTTCACATATATGCTAATTATAAAATGAATGTCTACTAAAAATCTTCTATAAGTTAATGTTTGTACCTTTGAATAAATGAAATATTTTTAATAATCATTTGTTATGTCAAAAATAAAAACATATAGGAAGAAGTATCAATCTATTCTTAAACTTTGACATTATTATTAGAATAAAATGTCTTAATAATGATAGATCTAGTAACAATAATAATCATATATCTTTATTTAGAAGAGATCTAAAAATTGACTATGTCTAGAATATTTTATAACTCATTGAGATCTATTATTTGAAAATATATATGATTTGATAGTAAAAGATATTTCTTCATTAGTTGAATATACTTACACATAGACAAGAAGTTCATGTTGATTACTGAATACAATTTTTTTATTATTAGAAGTTATTGTTGTTGTTTTAGTTGCAGTTGGAGGAAGTAGATTATCTGGATCATAAGTAAAAACACTAGTTGGATGTAGAACAACAAATTGTTTCGTCTAAATATGAATAATAAATAAAAATTTATACAATTAAATATTTATTTTTATTTTTCATACTTTTGTATGAAAAAATTGATCACAATCACGTTTATAATTATTAAATTCATCAGCAATTGCAACTTGTGGATAAAGACCAGAACAGAGAATTAATTTAAGCATATTTATATCTTTTGTACGATAATTTTGACTATCAGTTGACATTTCTTTTAATGATGATATATCATTTATAAGACGAAATTCAATATCACGAATTTTATCTGTTGTTTTTAGAACTTCTTTTTTTATATTATCATCACCATGATCATCAGTCATTGAGGATTCCTATAATAAAATTCTTTTATAACAATTAGAAACTAAATATAGGTTATAATAGATAATCTCTTTTTGAAACTATAAAAAGATATACTGGAACTTTTATTTGATAGAAGCAAATTCTTTGCAATTTTATTAATTTATTATATCAATTTAATACTAAATATAAAGTTTGAGATTAATGGTAATTTCAATTGAAAGATTTAGAAATATAGTTTATTAAGATGATGAATATTTTAAAATAAAGGATATGTATATATGTCTTTAGATACTTTTGAGAATGATTTTATTAATGTAATATCTCTAGGACATGTCACTGAAAAATTAGTTGATATTTGACCTCGAGCACAACATCTGGAATATATATAAAAAGAAATATTATTAATGTACAAACATTGATAATCTGCTATACGTTTTCTTCTATTCCGAAATATTATTTTCTTGTGAAAATTGATAATATTATTATAATTTCTTAGTCATAGTAGAAGCTATGTACCAGAGATAAAATAACTGCATATCGTGCTTTTCATGTAAAATATATAGTTTACAGTTCGAAGAGTAATATAAATAAAGATCTTTATAATAGAAATCAAAATATAGTACGAAGATAAAGTATTGATAGAAAGTCGGAATTCTTTTAGTAGATGCTTGAATAGTATTTATTCATAAATCATTACTTGCTTCATTGGCTGTATTCTTTCGTTCGCATTGTGGTTTTAGATTCTTTCTTTAAAATTTTCTTTTCGATAATGCTCTATATTAGTTCAATAGTGTTAAAATTAGAATCATGATCTAGCCATTGATATAATTCATGATTATATTCCTCGTTAGGAAATGCATCCGAAGAAGCAAGTAATGATCTATGAGTAAATGTTATTCAAGCATATATAAAAAGAAATCCTGTATTTTAGATCAAAATACGATTTGTACTCATTTTCTGATTGGTAACATCGATCTGAAAATTTGGAGTTATTTACTATGAGATCAATACGATAATCTAACAAAGTTGTGTTAATTAGATATCTATGTAGAATCATATTCGAAGGAGCATAATTGATTCTTATTATTGTATATATAATAATTATTTTACATACGGTAGTTATTAGGAATGGATTTATAAATTTGACTTACTTCTAATTTTAGAAATTTTCTTTGTTTTGATTCTTTATCATGTTCTGATTTAAGATCTTTTAATTGTTGTTTTTTTCTCCAATGTTCACGTTTTTCAAGTGTTGTACGGGTTTTAGTTTGTCGATAATCAATTTCCATATTATAATCCTAAAAGATATAAAAAAAAGAAAGCTTTTATTAAGAAATAAAAATAAAATAAAATAATATTCATACTCGAAGAATATCTTGAAATTGTCGACGAAGTTTTGTTATATCATAAAGACGTTGTTCTTCAACACCTCTTCGTTTACACCATGTTCGAGTATTTTGTCCATCAGATTTTACCTATCAAAAATAAAATTTCAAATTAAAATAAATCATTTCTTTGATTTTATTTATCTTACATAAATCCATTCATCAAAAAGATTTAATGATGTAAATGGATCACCATGATTAGACATCATTGGACGACGACGTGTTATAGTATCCGGATCACATTGTAGAAAACTAAGAAATGGTGATTGAATACTTAATGCTGATGCCATGATTAATATTGGATTAACATACTAAATAAATTATTTAGATTTAATGTATATATAAATATTTTATTAATTTCTTTTACTTGAAAAATACAAGCAAAAATAAGCATTTTTCCAATAGAAACATCAACAGGAAGTCGAGCAAGCATTGATCCAATTGGTGTTAATGAACAATCAATTGTTGATAAAGCTGCTTGTTCTTGAAGACGAAGTAAAGCACTATCAATAGCTGTCATATCTGGTGGTTCAACAAATGGAAATCTATTTTGAAAAAATAGAATTATTATTTAAATTAAAAAAAAATAAAAATTTTTTCTTTTACTTTCTCGGATCTTTTAAACCCATAGAAATCATTTGTAACATAAGTGAATCAAGTGGTACACGACGAATTTCAGGTGTTGAATATTCTTGAAAACTTAAATAATCATGTTCACCATATAAACGATAACAAACACCAGGTCCTGTACGGCCAGCCCGACCTTTACGTTGTTCAGCACTTGCACGACTTATATTAAATTCTTGTAAACGTTGCATTTTATATTTTCCATCATATGACATTTCTTTTACTTTTCCGGAATCAATTATAAAACGTATACCATCAATTGTTACTGATGTTTCAGCTATATTTGTTGATATAACACATTTACGTACACTTTCAGGTGCCATATCAAATACCTAAAAAATAAAATAAATAATCAAAAAAAAAAATAATTTTATTCTAAGAAGAATATATACTTTATCTTGTTCTTCTAATGAAAGTGCACTATGTAATGGAAGAATAATCCAACGTTGATTTTCTTGAGCATAAGATTGAGCTGCTTCCATAACACCTTGAATTTCAGCCATACCACTTAAAAAGATAAGCATATCACCACGATCTGTTGATGGATACTATATTAGAAAATAAAGGATGAATTAGAAAATATAAGAAAAAGTTATATGTATTTTTTTTTACCTTATTATCAATTTGTTCCATAATACGTAAATATGGTTTAGCATCAATTTTTGATGTTTTACTAGCTGATTCTTCAACTTTAATTGGAAGATAATTGACTTGGATTTTATATAAACGACCAGGTACCTAAATAAAAACAATATTTGAATTCAGAAGTGTTTCCTCAGATCATTTTAGTTAGCCGAATAATTCTAGAAATCTACAGAATACTTCAAAAATTCAATTGTATCAGAGCTGCAACTATTGCAAAATGATGCTTGGAGTCATATAGTATCATTCAATAAATTATATAAATAACATTATCATTAATCACTACTCAAGTTTTATCAGAAGAACTACTAACTCTGCACAACTTATACATGAAATTCACTGCTATACTTTTTTCGCATTATTTTCTCTAACTAATTCATGTTGCTTTAAAACAGTTAACTTTCATGTTAAAACTCAGCATATTTCTCTCATTGACCTAGAGACATTACCATAAATGCAAACAGAACATTAAACTGTACTTAATTTAAATACATCTATTACTATATGAGAATGAATTGTAAGCACAAACAGAGCACTAAGATGAAGACTTATACAAATTTATAGTTTATCTTATCAAAAAAATGATGAATAAAATCATACTTTAACAACAGGACAATTATCAAAATAATTTGAAAATAATTCAATATTAATTGTTGCAGACATAAGTATAACTTTTAAATCTTTTCGTTGAGTGATTAAACATTTAATAATTCCCAAAATAAAATCAGTAAATAAATGACGTTCATGTACTTCATCAATTACCAATATATCATAATCAGATAAAGATGAATCTGTTTGTAGTTGACGTAAAAGTATACCTTTAAAACAACAATTTATATAATCAATCATAATAAAAATTCTTTACCTTCTGTCATAAAAATAATTCGAGTAGATTTTACTCGAGTTTTTTCAAAACGAACCTAAATATTATTAAATATTTTTAATTTAAAAAACAAAACAAAACAATTTATTACTTGATATCCAACTTGATGATCATATTCATTTAATGTTTCATAACTAACACGTTTAGCTAATGATATACAAGCAATACGTCTTGGTTGTGTACAAGCTATTTTATCAAAACCAGCTTCAAGTAAAAATCTTGGAATCTATAACTCTAAAATATTACAAAAATTTTTTTCAATAAAATTATATCAAATTTAACCTGTGTTGATTTTCCACAACCAGTATCACCAGCAATTAAAATTATTTGATGAGTTTTTAATTCTTCAAGAATTTCTCGACGATGATTTGCAATTGGTAAATTACTTTGATCTTGTCGAAGTTTTTGAATACGTTTAAACTAATTTAAAAAAAATAATCATATTTTTTTTATATAATATTTTATAAAAAAAATTTTTTACTTTTTCTTTTTGATTAAAATCAAAATAATATTCAATTATTGATTTTAGTTCATTCAATCGAATAGAAGATAAACGATTATGATCTATAATTTTTTCACCAGTCATATCATAACGTGGATCAGTATGTGTTATTGATTTATTAATTGTGATAGATATATTTAAACGATGCTTTTTATCATAAATTAATGGTAAATTTAATATATTTGATCGTTGTTGATTAGCATCTAAAGATATATAAATAAAACCATTAAAATCAGAATTTTTTTACAATAATTAATACCAATTGGTATGGATTTAGGTGGTTGTTTTCGTCGTTGTTGAAATAATTGATATTTTTGTACGAATTTCCAAAAATCTTCGATATCTACAGGAGAACTATTCGAATAAAAAGAAAATGTAAAGAATTTTTTATGAAATATTTCAAAGAATTAATAAACCTAAACATGGGGTTATCAATAAGAAATGTTTCAGTAATATAATCACGTCGACTAATCCAATTAAACGATGGATCAATAGCTGGTTCTTCAACAGATTCATTTGGTCGATGTTGTTTTCGACGATCATCTTCATCGGAATGATCTTAAATAAAAGAACTTTAAAATCTTTCAAAATGATAAGAAAAAATTACATACAATGATGTCGTTTATGGGTTTTCGTATGGCTCATATTTCTAATAATGATGGTATTTCATCTGTCAGAAAAGAAATTTGTCTCATCTCTAATATAAATAACCATACTCTTTGTCAATCAATAGATGTCACTTTCTTATATTCAAAAAAGAAAAAAAATAATTTGGAT
>JAJEKB010018167.1:0-20396 GCA_022393335.1 Macrotrachela quadricornifera
TGAACAAATTTTTTTTTGTTCAATCTTGTAGCAATTTGTTGGTGTTGGATGAATGGAGTAGCCAGTTTGAAATAAAGAAATGATTGATTTTTTTTTTTCTTTTTCTTTTTGTATGATAATAAAAATCTTCAATAAAGAATTCAATTAACTATGAATATGATTAGATAACAAATGATCCGGTCAAGCAAATGTCTTACTCAACTCAAGTCAATATTTGGAATGGAGATGATCAAGTATAAAAGAAGAAAAGGAAGAAAGAAAGAAAGAAAGAAAAAAAATGGATTCAAAAGCTCATCGACCTTTTCTTCTATTCTTATTACGAATACGATAAAGAAAGAATGAGAACAGTGAACATATACTATAACATAGAAAGTTCCATATGCTGCCAGCTAATTATCAATCTATAAACAGCTTTTTCCTTGCAATTATTGATAAGACAGCTTATATCCCGAAAGAAAACTGACCAATTACATGACATCCTATCGTCTTAAACACATTTAACATTTTGTTAGTATTTTTTTTATCCTAATAATAATAAAAGAAAACATTAATGTATATTTATTCTTTTCAATTATTTTCTTCGAATGACAACAAGTTAAATTTGACCATGCCCAAGGATATCTTTAATAAATACATAAATGTATATATAATCAATGTTTTATATAGTAATATAACTTGCATAATCATTGTAATAGAAGAATTAATAATAGAGATGCCATTAACAAAAAAACACCAATTACTTTTTCTCTTTTTTTTCTTATTCTTTACTATTCGCACGAACAAATTTGTATAGAACTATTACTTCAGTCGTTCTTTCTTCAATGTTAATGCTCACCAACTGTATATACTCTATTCGAAGGTCATAGAACATATAGATAATAAAATAAAAAAAAATCATTCATTTTTCTTTCTCTCATCTTCATAAATAATAATCAAACTAATCTAACCGATAAATATTCAAGAGAGACAAACAAAAAAAAAAATAAATCATTGTAGAAATAATTTTTATCAAAAATACATAGACAACCCAGAGACTGAGAAAAGATAAAGACAAAAAGAAAACATACACGAACAAAATATGCCATGAAATAGCGTCATATGTATACATATATAATAAATCTGACTGGAAAAATGTCTATTTTACAAAAGTCGACCACGACAATTTTTCGCTCCACAAAAACATTTCACTTCACGATCGGGTAATAATTCGCAATTATAATGCCATGTAAGCTCTAAAAATTTAAAAGAGAATTATATATATATTCGTAATAAAAATAATTATTTAATGGTTAATTTAAGAGTTATATAATAATATAAGATATGTTATCGTTATTAAATAATACTTGTAATCTAATACTATAATTAAAGGCAACAATGAAATTGTTTATGTATAAAAATTAAGAGATATATACTTAAATTTTTTTTCGTAAAATTTGATTATTTATAAAAACGAATCTATTCTCATATCTTTTCGTCACATTCATACGAAATACTAATTAAATATTAATATCAATTAAATCTATGAAATTTTATTATAAAAATGTTAGTACTATTATTGTTGGTTTTTTTTGTGCGTAAAATGATTATGAAGAATTAATAAATACACTACTTATCAAAAGTATCCTCCTTCCTCAGATCTCAACCTTTACAAGTGCTGTTGCTCTGAAAATTTGACTATATATAGATCTTGATTAGTATAGATCAGTTGCAAAACCCACGCCTCAATTCTTTTGTAAAATGCTTCTTTCGACACGGTTAAACAAAAATCTAAAAAATCGTCAGAATGAGGAAGAAATTGACTATAAACGTTTATGACTTGTTTTCCATGATACTCATTGAATTTTGTAACTTTTTTTGACAGAGTTGTGTATTCTTCCATAGTAGTTATGTGCACAAAAGATGAGATCAATTGCCTGAATATTCGAGCACTTAGACCTATGACGATATCTCGAACTTGAGCATAGCACCATTTCTCTCCAGTACATGATAGAAGTCGATCTGTCAAATCTATATTAAATTATGAGTAACACAGTGAGATTTGACGATTTGTGAGTATACCCATCCTCATAGAAAAATGCATCTAGTCTCACAATAATTCAATGAATTTTGATGAAATTTTTACCATAAATAGCTAATATACAGGGATATAAAATGGTGCGTCTTTCAGCTCATAGGACTTTGCTGTTCTGAAGTTATGGCGTTCACAATGGAAATGGACCCCATACATCATAAATCTTTTAACTTAGGCTATAGAGGCGCGGATTTCGCTGCTGAAATACATTAATCGAGATCTATATACAGTCAAATTTTCAGAACAATAGCACTTGTAATGGCTGAGATCCGAGGGAAGGAATACTTTTAATAAGTAATGTAAATATTCATAAAACTGATGATCTAATTGTTTGATCTGAATATTAAGAATAAAAAAACTAAACAGATAGTATACTAATCATCTATTGATAGACAAATATCCTATTTCTATGAATAATTTTTTTAAAATTCATACCACATGATTTATTCTTATATATACTGTTTTTTTTTCTCTAGTTTTAGTTGATATTTTTCTTAAAATAACAAATATAAATATACCTTGACCAGCTTTAACATGTGTTCGAGTAAATAAAGCAAGATTTGGAAAATGAAGATCATGTGATTCAATAAATACATTTTGTATAAACATATTTGGTTCACAAGAATGATTAAAATATTTTCCTAAATTACTATATAAACTTCCATCAACAACATATGGTTCACCATCATCATCATCTTCATCTTCATCATCATTATTAACATCATAATGAACTTGTTTAACTAAATCAAGACTTGTTTGATATTTATCATCCATTGTTTGTGCACGTTCATGTCCTTGATCTGATGTTAATAATTCTCCAATATATTGACAAATAAATGTTCCACGTGGTAAATCATGTAATGTACGTAAACCCCAACCTTTACATTTATCTTTAAATAATTGTAAATGCACAAATAAACCTTGTTGTACAAGACGATTTGAACAATGATCAATATGACATGAACATTTTGAATTACATTCATATACACCACTTGATATTGGATTAAGTAAACGTTTTCTTTGATAACCTGTTGTTTTTAATGTATATGAAAGTGTATAACGATTTTTTTCTTTTTCAATAATTAATGGATCTTGATTAAGTTGAGCTTGATTAAGTGTTTTGCGAAAACAAGCACATTTCATACGATCATTACAACTTAAATATTAAAATAAAACCGAAACAAATTATAAATAAAAAAAATTAAAAAAAAAAAATAAATATTTAATTATTTACTTATCAATACAATCACAACATGATGTCATATTTGTATCATTAAGTGCTGCTGCTATTCGATTATCAAATGGTCGAATTTTTGTTATATAAGTAAAATTATCTAATTTATCATTATCATTATCATTATATACAGATATTTCAACATTTTCTTGTCCATTCGAAAGATCATTACACATAAGAAATTTTTTATCATAATCATCTATTGGTGGTTTAAAACGTGTTAAAACTCCATCAACAAAAAATTTTATTGATAATTTTGATTGTGTTCGATAGAGATATTGTTCTATATCATCAAGAGAATAAAGTATACGACGACATGGTGTACGATAACCACGAGGTTTACTATCAACAATCGACCAATTACAATCAAATGGAAGTAAAAATGGATTTGTTTGAATTTTATTAGGAGAAAAATTTTCTTCAGCTAATAAAATACATTGTTGAGTACATTTGTGTACTGTAGAAGGCAAAGCATTGAGCATTCGAAATTTTGGCAAGAGAATATTAGTATAATAAGCGGTTAGAATGTTAGTACGTGATGCTGATGAAGTTTGTTTATGAAGTGATGATGATGATGATGATGGTGAAGAAGATGATTGTTCAGTATTAGATTGATCACGAAGTTTTTTAATAATACCTAAAAATAAATTTAGAATAATATATAGGTCTCTTAGTAGTTGCAAGAAATTTTGCTACTGTATAGAGAGTACCTAAATTTGAATCTTTTTGCCTGATATACGTATTAATAAGCAAAATGTCTCATATTTATATTTCGTTACAAATAGGATACTTCAATCTGTTGTAAGCCTGTGGCATAAAGAAACCATCATTATCTGGGATGATATAAACATGGATATCCTCCCCATTGATAGCAAACAATCATGAAACTTAAATAAAGAAGAGTAGTCATTGAAGAAAATTTTATTGATGATAGAGAATATATTGTACCCTTGAATGAGCAGTCAAATGCTATGATATTTCTTTCCTAAACTGAAATATCCGCATCTAAAAAACAAATCTAAGTTTTTCTTACGCCAATTGATCAAATTTTAACTGACGCTTATGAGTAGAATTCATTGCACTCTATCTGTGATCAAAATATGGTAATAAAAAATTCAAGTTTAAGCACTCTTTATTTGATAGCATGACTTTTTGTGACTACTATATAGCTAAAGAAATTTCGGTATTATTGAAATTATAAAAGTGATGTTTTAAGATAAATTGGAGTTTTTATGCACACTATGCCCCATCAAATCCTGCAAGATTCTTTCTGATGATAAAATTATGCTAAAAGTGACTATATATATATATTATAGGGAAAATGAAAATCTAAGATAGTTTTAAATATCTCTGAATAACATTAACTCTTTCGTGTCAATTCGATTTTTATAGGAAGTAGCTTTAACATATTCATATTCATCTGTATTCAATCTTGATAAATGCATTCAGTGGTCTTTTTAGCATGTGTATTCATTCGTTTATGTCATTACACACTCGATCTTGCTTCATGTCGAATTGAATAGTCACTTAAGTTTGTTTTTCTCTTTCTTTAATTGTATTACGCAGTAGAAATGAGATAAAACAAAAACAAAATTGCAATCTTTTTCTTTTGTTTTCTTTTTTGTATGTTTTGTACCTTTTGCAGAAGCAATCATAAGATCTATCTTTCCTATCCCTCTCATTGAGCGTTTTCCTATGTAGGAAAGTAAGGTATTATGCTATTTTGAGAAGCTGAAACATAGTCTGAATCAACAATCAACAAGCAATTCAAAGCATGAACTAGCTAATCGCAAGATCGAAGGGAAGGAAGAATCTGCGCGCGATGTTCATAAACATTGTACTGACTGCTATGAGAAAGATAGGGCGCAACAATCAAGAGAAGTAAGGTATACGACACCACCTCTCTCGAAGTTTCATGCCATGGAATAAAAGACTCAAAAAAAAGTACTTTTCTATACGATTTTTTCTTAAAATATGATATGGATCACGTCGTTGAGAAAGGGTTGAATGCATCATTATCTGTGTTCTTGCTTGAGGGACCTATAATAAATAATGGTATGGCATCACACTCTATACTTGAGAAGTGAACTTTTTGGGGGATTTGATTGAATTCATCCAAAGCAATTGTTCTTATATTAATTGTTTATAACATATTCTAACAATACTAGAGAATACCGTAGTTCAGAGTTAGCCTTCATTGTAGACTAATTTGATTGTCATTGATCTCATCTTAACATATATTTTCCGCTTAATCTTCTTGATTTACACCTTCAGCTACAATATCTCTATTTTATAATAAAATTATATTAAAAATTATAATAGAATCCTTCAAAAATGTTCTTAAAATTTTGTTCTTTATTAAACATACTTTTATTTGTATTGTTAACATTACTTTTACGTTTTCGTAATCGTGATAAATCTGAATATGAATCAATAATATCTTCTGTTGGAGTTTGAGGTACTGAAGGTGGTGGTGAAGGAATAATAAATGTTGTTGGTTCTATTATTTGTTGAGATTGGTCAATAATTGATGAATTAGAATGAATCCATATTTCTTTTTGTAATTTTCGTTCAAAAAAACAAATTTTTATTAATGAATAATCAATATCAATTATCCGGACATTATGATATTGAGAACCAAATTTTTTTACACGAATTATATTATTTAAAGAATATTTTTTTTCTATTGAATTATTTAATTTTTGAAATGCATGTTGATAATTTAATTGTAAATCTTTATAATCAATATTTATCATATGTCGACGAAAATCTTGACATAAACAAAGATTAAATTCTGTTGGTAAATGATAATAAGCTGTAAAATTATCATATAAAATAAGATATCGATTATTATTTTTTATTGAACAAGGTATTTCATATATAAAACCAAGTAATGATAATGAACGATTAAGTATACGTGTTCGTATAGGAATATTTAATGATGAACATGTTTCACTCATATACATTTGTCGTTTTGTAATACATTCAGCATTTGACATTCGAGAATTTTGAACCTTAAAGAAAAATTTATTTATTTATTTTTTTTTTTTGTATGAAAAAAAAAATTTTTACCATAATAATATGAGTATCTTGAAGATTTGGATATGATATAGCTGTTTTACATATTCGAATAGGTAAATTTGGCTTTACAACAATTAATTCAGTATTAATGTCAAGTTTTTCAATAAGATTTTTTAAAATTGGACTACTATTATTATCTTTTTCACGTATATTAATACTTGATTCTTCATCAATTTCAATATCACTTTCGTCATCAAGAATTATTATCACATCTTGCTTATTCTAAATATAAAGAAAAAAAAAGTAAATAAATATTTATTAAATTTTTAAATCAATTTACAGGTGACATGGATGATACACTTGGACAAGGAGTATCATAAATAGATGATGATGACATATTATCATCATTAATATCTAATAATAATAATAATAATAAAAAACTATATATAACAATATAAATATTAAAATTTTATTTCAAACTTTTTTTATTATCTAGACTTGTAACCATTTGATTGAGTGGATCACTATTCTCTTTACTTTGCTGGAAAATAAACATTTAAATATAATAAATATATTAATAAAATAATTTACCTGTTCGAAGAACATACTTATGTTCTTCTAATAGAACATATTTCTATGTATTAAAAACTAAGAATATTTTATCTAAAATAGAAATATACATTGTTCTTATTTGTTCCCTTTTTTTTATAAAAAAATTTTCGCATTTAGTTTTTAACTATTTATTTAGATGAATCACAATTTTATCTGAATAAAACAAGGTTATTTAAAGAAAAAAATCTTTTTTTTTTTCTTAAAACTAACACCTTGATTGTTTGTATTCATAATATAATCTAAAACAATGAGTCACATTCACAATTTGCTTTTAAACTACGATTTAAGTGATCTCGTGGCCAACAAAAATTAATCCATGTTGTTTTTCAACCTCAATCATATAATGAGATTGATGAATTGGTGTGAATGAATCTGTTTTTTTCATAGTTTAGTTGCAACATGGTCAACATGCAAAGTGTGAATAGGTTTCCTTGAAATACATTTTCAATAATTATTTCTACATATACAGAAGACTAAAATTTGGGTAAAAATATTTGTTTTATCCTTTGATACTTCTCCATATCAACGACACTACGGTACTCTCACTCTTTTGATGTCTTTGAACGTTTCGATCAATAGTGTGCGGGTATCGTTGGTTTGGAGAAGTATCAAGTAATAAATCAGGACATAAAAAAAATAAATATACAGTACATAGACAATTTAACATTCAACCCTTTTCTTTTTTTTTTTTTGTTCTCTTCTGTTTCGAAGACAAATACAAGCGCTCATATTTTCAATTCAAGGTTGCCATTCAATGAGTAATTCAGTTAAGAGAATGACGAAGATATATAGAAGTGGTAAAATAATACAAGAAGTATCCAATAATTGTATTAATAAATTGTTAAATAATACATCTAAAATAAACGAATATTTCAACTGATAAATAAACAATTTTAGTTTTCTTTTTTGTTTTCGTGTATTATTAATAAAGAATTAAATTGATTGAAAAATTGTATATATGATTAATAAAAATATTTCAATTATTCCTCAGTTATTTTAAATAATTTATTTAATTAATAATTAATTATATTTTATTATTACTCAAAAATTTTATTTTAACAATTCATACAACAACCAAAGCTTTTATTAAATATACATTAAACAAAAAAAATTCAATATCACCCAAAGCAATTAAAAAAAATTAGACAACAGAGCAATTCTATAATGTGAGATATATTGAGATTAATTTCATTCAGAATTCATATAAATATATATAGATATAGATATATATTAATCAAAATCATTATAGACACGTTCATTGCTATAAACACTAATTGATTGATATAATACATAAAAAACAAGTGCAGCAAAAGCTATTGCTATCATCCAAATATTTGAATTGTTAGTAGATTTCGATTTATTAGAATTAGATAAAGAATTTTTTGAATCTCCTTTACGTTGTTGACGTTGTGACGCTGGCATGATTTTATTTATTTATTTTTTATAATATATATTTCATCTAAAACTAAAATAAAATATAATTTTGTATTTATTAGTAAGAAAAATAGAGATTTGAAAAGAGGCATACTTAAAAAAATCTATTATTGTATTTATAATTTTCTTTTCCTTCAGTTGTCCAATATTTACCAAGGGAAATAGATAAAAATTCTAAAGAATTTTTTTTTATTATCGAAGTAGAACATCACACATTATTATCGTCTACTTTGAGCAAGTGCTAGTGTAATTGATCTGTATTTTAAAGGTTAGAAAATATCATGATAGGAAAGAAAAATAATCATTGAATTTTTAAATTTAAAAAATATATTGAATTTCATTTCAACGAATATTTTTATCTCAAAAAAAAAGATATATCAAATAAAGATATTCATTTCTATTTATTTACTTTTAATATTAACTTTCACGCATCATTCGAAATGTATTGAAATAAGACTAATATTTTTACTCATAGAAATGATTTTGTTATTCATTATTGATAATACTCAAATATTTTTAATATTGAAAGTGAAAATTTTCAAGTTCATAATCATATACGAAAATCTTAGAGGTAGTAAATACGATCTAGGTTTATAACAAACATTAAATATATTAAGGACCTAATAAACCAAAAAAGATACCTCGAAATAATATATTCCATTCTTATCAAAGTATAATACATTTGTTATCATTATTAAACTACATAAATCAAATCAAACATTGTGTTCTAATAGTGCTATATTCTTAGTTCTCAAAAAAAGTCGTTCTTTTTCTTTTCTTTTATTTTCTTTCCTTGTGGCAGCAACTTATAATGGTCTTATTAGAGCGAATCAAAATAGGAAGATAAAATATATATAGAAAAAGAAAAAAATTATGAATATATTGCTATGATTTTTTTCTAAATAATATTTTATTTTCATAAAAAATTTCTTTATTATTTCTGTCAATTTTTTCTCTTGCAACATATGTACAGAGGTCGCTATTGACATGTAAAAACGTGATCATCTTCGCAAAATTGATGTAATTGAAAATCGAGAATTGAATAGTCATCTTTTTTTTGTGCTGTTGAAATTTAATTGTAGATAATTAGCTTTGATACTTCTGTTTCTATGTAGTTTTATATTTATTATTAATATATTTTTCACATCACACTCTTTATATTCAAGATATTCTCGCGCATTTCATTTTCGTTTTAAGAATATTTAATAATTGAAAAAAGTATAAGTCTATCTATCTGAAAAATTAAAGTTTATAAATAATATTGAATTAACGTCGTTGTATTGTTTGTTCAGAAAATATTGGATCATCGAATGTTTCATTGAGTTCACCATATTTAGATGGAGGACGTTTTGGTTTAATAACTTCTCGTATTGTTTTTATATTTGGTTGTTTTATACCAAGGAGAAATGCAAGAATAGCAAGTGTTAATATATTAAAAAATGCAATAATAGCTAATATATATGCCCATCGAATTTGACAAGTATCTATATTAAAATTATTGGCATTAGATCCACATACTGAACGAATTGTATTATTATCAAAACCGGATGGATAAATAATAAGTGCAATGAGTAGACAAATTGCACAAATAATTTGTATTAATGCACAAATAAAATAGATAAGTCGAGCACTTAAAAATAAGAAAAGTACAAATAATGCAAGACATATAATAATGAGTAGAATAGAAAATCCAACGAAAAATGTAGCAACAGCAAATGATGTATTAAGAATTGTTCCAAAATTTGTCCATGTTCCTTGACAATCAAAATCATAATCAGTTGTTGTACTCACACAATATGAATACAAACCAAAATGACCTGCACGAGGACTTGATAGAGTATCACCAATCCATTGTGGTTGTACAAATATAAATATATTAAGAATAGCAAAACAAGCTGTTAAAAATGCCCAAACAAAACCGATTATTCTTGATGTCCATTTAAATGATAAATTTTGTTTTGTTTGAATTACCTTCATCATTTAAAATAACAAATAGTCAATGAATCTGTTTTCTTCTATTCGTTACTTTACTTTACAATGACTATGCAATTTATTTTTCCTAATCCTTACTTCTTTTTCTCTTCTGATTCATTGTCCTTCGAATCTCACTTTACACGTGTGTAGGAGATCCATATCTAAAGTTCGTCGTATGATGAACGAGAATAAGTAAAAGAAAGAATGACACAAATTTTGTTCTTTTTTTTTCTTTCGTTGTTTAGTTTGTAATGACATTTTTAGAAATTCACTATTCGAAAAGTTCAGGGATCTTTCTCTTCATAATTGAATTTATAAAAAATACGATTTAGAAGAAACAAAGCATATACATACTATTCAATGAACGATAATGACAAAACAAGTATTTCATGTTGACTAACATACTATTAAGTCTATCTGATCTCTATAATTAATACATAGTTCATTGTAGAATATGCATATAAAAAACATGCAGGAGATTAACACAATCTACTCAGCAAGCAATAAATAAAAGCTATGATTGAATATCATAACATAATACGAAGAGAATAAAATGATATAACATTAAGGTCTGCTAATACTTGTCAAAACTTCAATATTTTGTATATATGAATTTTTTTCCAAAACATAGTATCTAGAATGTTGCTCCTGATTTATCTAATATAATAACTAAGTATTTTCTGATAAAAAGTATATTCATTTATTATTTGTTATTAACTAACATTTAACAATGAAAATGTTCTTTACACGATAGATAAAAAAGAAGTAATGTCAAATGAAAGTCTTCTCATTGAAATCAATCAAAATCGTTATTTTTGTTTGTTCGTCTTCTCGTGTAGTAACAAGAAAATATATCTCTGTTATACGAAATTAACTTTATACCTGAATCATAATAGTTTCGGTTAACTCTCAATCACTTTTGTATAATCTATATTCTTTTGCGATTCTCACTGTCCATCTAATAAGTGTCTGAATTGATGGTATAGCCGATTAATATTGTTCATCGTATTGTGTCTAATACATGATCATGTACCACAAGCGATTATTACTGTGCTAGCTCTATAAGAGATTATTTTGTTTATTCCAAGACAACATTTATGTGTAGTCACTGATCGTTTCTCTTTACAACAAGGATTAAAAACACAAATATCTGTAATTTGATTTAATTATTTAAGATTTTCATTAGAATTACTCATATCATTTTAGAATATTTTATGGCATAAGACAAACAAACCATTAATAAATTTATACAATAATCAATTTCAGTTCATCTTTTCGATCGAAATTATGAAAATATTTGAGTTCATTTTAGCAAAAGTGAGAAGATGAATCTGTCATGTAGTTGATTCTTTTCGTTTTTTGATTTTCGATAAGTATTTGGCATGGTTGACGACTTTCTAAGTCCATTTTAAAAGAACAATTTTTGCTACTTTCCATTGTTCGCTTTTTCTACGTGATATACTTTTTGATAAACTCTGAGTAGTTGTAACTGTCTTCAACTACATGCATTATGTCTTTAATACATTTTCGAAAGCGTCTTTTTTGACGTTTTCAAAAATATTAAATGATTTACAATATTTCAAGCATATATCAGCAAAATCTTGATTGTATAATTCCATCAGTTGATGTAGGAGATATCAAAGTTAATTTTGATGAAAAAAACATATATACAGTGTTAGAAATAGCATTGATAAGCCTAAGAGAGCTTATTCAAAGATGTTTCAAATAAATTTTTAAAAATTTTGTACTTGTTAAAATGTCTGGGACATCTATCTTGTTCTTTTCGTAGTCGTCCTTAAAAATTCGCTTTTATTTTTGTTTTAAGTATTAGATGATTATGATTGTCTTCAGAAATTTGAAGTCAATTTTCATGATGATCTACCAGAAGCTAATTTGTTGTTATTATATCTTTTTAGAATGTATGATCCACTGAACGAAATACAAAAAATATGCAATAATCTTATTGATTCACATGCACCAGTAGAAAGTGATTATGGTCGTGGTCATGGTCAGGATAATGGTGTTAAAGCACAAAATGGTTCGTTTCGTCTTGGAAAAATACAATCAGCTGGCGGTAAATTCTTTAAAGCACAACCTGATTTAATTCATGTTGCACAAATACAATCAACTTATAATAATGGTCAACAAAGACAATTTTTTCAAAGTTTAAGTCAAGAAGATGGATGTGTTCAAGCAGATGTTGCACATCCTCATGGTCACTACGCGTCGCAATTCAATCCTGATTTCAAGCAATTAGTTAGAAAACGAACAGCTAAATTAAGTTTAAAACAAATTTAACTGATAGTCGTTTAGTTTAGAAGAAAAATAAAAACATCAACCTAAATAGAACATTTGAATCGATATCGTATAAAAAGATCGGAAAAAATTATTTCAACAATTTGATATTTCGAAGAAGAGAATCTCAGAAAACTGAATATTTTATTTTAGTAATCCACAGTGATAAATAATAAAGTAGGAAGATCATTTAAAGTTTAACATGGAAAGCCTATTTGTCTATTTTTAGTAATAAAGAAAGTTCCGCTAGAGGTTTACGAAGACTGATTCTATTTTGCTTAAATCGTCATTATAGTAAACAAATTTATTGTTGGAGAACGGGTTTTTTTTATCAATGATAATCTTCATCATTTCGAGTGAAGTTTAAATAAATAAAATAGTCAATGTGCCATAGACAATATGTAGCCAAGACTAATGAAGAAAATCTAACTAGCTTGAAGAGAAAGTAAAGCTAGAGAGTTGAAAATAAGAGAAATGTATTCGATTGGTAAAACATTTTTATTTGAAACTATTTAAGACAGATAGAGTGATATAACATATTTCGAAAGTAGTTTTTTGAGATTTTATTTATTCAAAATATTTTTTTTTTGAAATTTTATAATTTGAGATTTTATTTTTCGACACTTTCAAACTCTACATTTTTAATTTCGATGTTCTGTTTTTGATAACTTTTTTTTGACTTTTTTTTCCGAGTTTTTTGTTTTCAACCTATTAGGTTTTGCCGTTTTACAGTATTTCTTTTTAAATAAATTGAAGTAAGAAAAATGTTTCTCTTCGTTTCCTTTCCGTGATGCTTTCTATATTCAACAATTGAAAAGGTCATTATTATAGAATGCTCGTCCACCGTTACAATTCGACCGTTTTCTCTTTGTTCAAATAAATTAGCTTGATCATGCATATATTATATAAAGAAAGGAGTAATCATTCATTTTTTTCTACTGATTATTTTTAAATCTGAGTTTGTAATGTGTAAACAATTGTCTCCATCTAAAATTCGATTAGTAAGTCATTTTTCGAAACATTGATAATTGAGAGAAGACGAATATATTGTTAGAGGACTAGGAAGGTGTGAAAAATCCTCTTCGATACTTCATCTGCTTTATATTTTTTGTATTTCTTTGATGCATATGTCGTATATAACATTTTTTCTAGTAGGATACCATTAATCCAGCAGCTGAAGATGAACAAGAGATTTTCATGCCAAACGATAATGACGATGATGTTAACGAATTAAATACGGAACAAGCTGCTTATACTGATATAGGTAAACTTACAATGAATTTTGAAACAAATTAGGTGTTAAATAATTTTTATAAAATGTTTTTTTAGTAAATGTTCAAATAATGGCATTAAGAACCGAATTATGAAAAATGATGCAACATTTCGCCGGTATTATGTTATGTGTTAAACATATTGGACATATGTTGCTCAACGATGTCAAAAAGTTATTCACGATTCGTCGATTTGTCTGATGTATTTGTTTATCAATTTCAAATTCAATAAAAGACATGATTTTTTTCAAAGTTATTTTTGAAAATAAAGTAAAAGAAAAATTTTTCTTATGAGATATGTATCACTGATTTAAGTATTAGAAAGGAAATGTTACATAATGTATATACAAGATATGATTGATATCAAATAAGACTGATTCTGATGTTCAAACTAACAAAGTTAGCCAAAATTATTTGAAATTACTGATATGATCAGATTCCATTATCGATTATATTCATTTGCTTGATCAATTTTGTACTTTATAATTAATCGATTTTTTTATTATTGTTTATTCATATTTGTCTATTTGAGGTTTGTCATAGTAATATTGAGTATTAATATTAAATGGAAAACTGATAATATTTCGACAAACACATTGCTCTTTAGTAGGTCAGCAGAGACAATACAGTTAATTGGTCAACATGTTAAATATGGGCAAATTTTTCTCTTTCTATTTTAGTTTAAATGAATAAAGCCATTTTATTCTTTTATACAATTAAAAGTAATACGTATTGTAAATTTTATTTAGAAAAAAAAATGCAATTAATAAGTAAAATTTTGATTTATGACAAGTCATTTAAAAGTATTTTAAAAGAAAGTGTCCAAATTCTGTAATAATGATAAGAGGGTATGTTTTTTGGTAATTTTCATTGAACATCTAAAGTTCTTTAGATTTTCAACGATTTAAACTATAAATATGTGCATCTGTAAATTGCTTTATCAAAGTTGAACTTATCTCGTAATGAAATTGGAAATATTTTCTATGAAATTGTCGAGTATTCAATAAATTGTAACAAAAAGTGAATATTTTAAGAATCCTAGCAAAGATAAAATCTTATGGGAGTTTCTTAGTAATAGCTCGATGAAAAAGTGAAATTTTCAAGATTAACAAATCTGAAAAACAAATTAAAAATCGGTGAAATGTTGTTCGAGATTTATTGTTCATATTTTGTGTGTTAGACTAAAATGTTTTGTGAAAATAATGATTAAATGAAGTGTCACAAGTTATTATTGAAGAGCAGCATTTTGCTCCATTCAGAATTTTATTTTCTTTGAATGAATAAAAACTGAAAAATAAGCGAGGATAGAATATATTTGTTTAGCTGATTTTGTGCAGTACAAGATTATGTTTTCAATTATTCTTTGAAATACTGAAAGAAAATTGTAATGAAGAGATAAATTTATTTTAGTAAGAACGTTTTATCAAATAAAAAGATTTCGCTTGAGTATAATAAACAGTTCATTTTATTTATTTGGATTTATTTGCAATATATCACTTAATCCTTGATTATATATAAAAGTAATTAATTATATAGATTTGATCCATATTTTTCCATAAATGGTCTTAATTTAATTCTTATCTTCATCTGAATCGTTTTGTTCTTCTGGTAAAATCTTTGGTTTTTGAATTAAATGGTTTATTGCATGGTTTAGTTGGTTTATTATATGAATTATGAGGTGATTTCAACCATTCTTTTTTAATAATTGTTTTAATTGTGATAACGATAATGTCAGGTGTTCTTGTTTTAATTTTAGTAAATTTTTCTTTCAAATGTTTCATATGGCGGTTTTATACGTTTTTCAGGATGACTATCAACATAAGTTTGAGATGATCTAAATAATACATTATTTATTCATTTTTATCGATAAGAAAATAATGAGTTTTACTACAAAACTTGAATAGCATCATCAATATTTCGTTTCTAGCTTCTAAAAAATTTTTTTTTAGAAATTTTTCTAAAAATAAATAAAAGAAGATGAAACATTAAGACAATTGGTCACGGCATCTGCTGTTTGTCGTTGTTGAACTTGTGCTTGAGTAGCTTTTTTTTAGTGCTAAATTAGGTTTTTGTTTAGATTTTTATGCGGTTAATGCTGCTTCTTCCTGTTCAAGTCATTTTTGAACTTGGTGTTTACTTTGTAATTTTTCATGTTCTTTTTGTTCTCATTTATTCTTAAAAATAAGAAATTAATTTAAGAATTAACTTATTTCTAGATAAACAATGAAAAAGAGTTGAGTTAAATATTTGTAGAAAAAGTTACTTTTCTTTGTTTGTTTTTTTTGTATATGTTTATCATCATCACACCAATATTCATCTTCTAATTTTTTCTTGTTTTTCACATTGATTTGCTTGTTTAGTAGCATCTTTTCGTGCACGAGCTTCAGCTGATCTTGTATTAATACCAAATTTTTTTGTTTTACTATAAAAGTTTATTATTGAAAATTTCTATTCATAGAAAAAAGAAAATTTACCTAAGTTTATTTCGTAAGTGAAAAAGAAAAAAATCGACTGATTTGTTTATTGGATAATAATCAATGATTGTCTATTAGTGACATCAATTATACAAAAAAAATAGAAAAAAGTAATTATTATTGATTAATAAATAAATTGACCTTATTGATAAATATGGAAGAATAATAAGATGTTATTGATTTTGATGATATAAATAAAGTTCGATCAGTGTTAAGTGAAGTAAATGGTTCATTAACAGACGAAATAAATCGTCAATCAAGTGCATATAGCTAAACGTCGCGAATAATTAAGTCATTGAAATCAATCAGAAAAAAATAAATAATTAACAAATATAAAAATAGCTGGGAGTGTTAAATTTGAACAACCATCAGTTTTTTTAGCTGTATGTTCATCAGAATATAAAGATGAAATTGATACAGTCGACGTCTGAAGTCTGAGTCCACTGTTTTGTTTTAAGTTGAGTATTAAAACTACACAACATTATTTTAATTTGTCTATAGACTCGTGTAGTGGAGTTAAAGTACTATATATATATACATATACCTGTTTATCAAAAAAACGTCTTGAATATAAAATACAACAAAAAAAATAATCTTCGAAACTAACGAGGAAACCGCCCCAACTGATTCATCGCTTTTAAGTCGAAAGGTTGTGCATTATATAGATCCTAATGGGCTATGAATACACTGAGAAAAGTTCGGGCCCATAGCTTATTACAGCGGAGATATTGCATTTTGAAAGGTATTTTTTCTCTCAGTCCCGTGGTCCCCCTCAGGAACATCAGAAAAACTGACTTTCGAATTTCAAGTTGAAACTTTTCACAGAGATAGCTCTTAGAGAAAATAGTGTATTATGAAAGTTTCAAATGTTTCCGTTGTTCCTATCCTAAGATATGACTATGATAACAACACCTTCTCTATATCACTTATATAATAGGAGATTCCGATGTCCTTATTTTAGAATAGGAGCGATTGGAAAAGCTGAAACTTTCATAATACACTATTCTCTCTAAGAGCTATCTCTGTGAAAAGTTTCAACTTGAAATTCGAAAGTCAGTTTTTCTGATGTTCCTGAGGGGACCACGGGACTGAGAGAAAAAATACCCTTCAAAATGCAATATCTTCGCTGTAATAAGCTATGGACCCGAACTTTTCTCAGTGTATTCATAGCCCATTAGGATCTATATAATGCACAACCTTTCGACTTAAAAGCGATGAATCAGTTGGGGTGGTTCTCTCGTAAGAAAAAAATGGCACAAAAAAATTACAAAATGAATTTGTTCCTATTAATTTTAGCTATTTTAGTACACAAACTAAACGCGAAGAATTATCGAATCAGTATTTAAAAAAAAAGCATTTTGAGGACTCCTGCAGTTCTACTACTGCATGACAGGTTTATAGTTCGTCGCTTGAACACATAAAGAGGAAAGTGGACTTTAACTTAATTAAATTTTCATCTTGCACTAAGTGAGAATTTTATTCGTTTCACATAAAGCTTCTTGGTTTCAAATTCAAATAAATCTATGATCAAGTCGAACGCAGTCGCTCTAAATTAAACATGATAGAGAGGATAAAATGAGACATGAGTGATTTTGAGAATGAAATATCTCATGAATGGAACGTTCTTTTGAGCTGAATTTTTTAAGACATTCTAGTTACAGGTAGACCTACCTTTAGGCAAGATCTCAGATCGAAATATCGACATTCGAGTTTTTACGAGCCACTATGTAATAGGCTGAAATTTTAGTAAAAAGACTATAACACCTCGAGAAAGAGTTGTTGGCCGATACTATTTTTAACTTTTAACTACTTCACTATACTCAATCAAATGAGATATGAATGAACTGAATCGAAATGTTACACTTGGATAGGATCCCTCGTTAATTCTGAAATTACTACATATTCTTATAAACTACCGTTATTTTAAATAGTAACTGTATTTAATTTAAACAGACAAGATCGGATAATATTAATGTCTTTTAAATAAAAGATCTGATTCAATTACTCTATGTTAGTTTTCTTCATGTATGAATTTTGTGAGTAGTTCATTCTTCACCTTGATTCTTGCTGTTACAATTTGAAGAAACAAGGTTTCATCGATCTATGATGAAAGTAAAACTTTTCTGTTTAAATACTTTCTTGTATTCATATTTTATTGTGAAAATAAGAATGAAATGTTTCTTTTCGAACACTTTCTGAATAGATTTCACGCATAGTGTTTTGTTAAAGAAGAAGTAATATGTATATAAGTGTTAGAAGAATTGAAATATAGTTGTGTCGAATAAATGAAATGCATAACCAACCAAAATATAATAATATACCTCTGTGATATATAGGCTCATTATCTTATTAATAAATTTCATGTAGTTTTGTTTTTCTATTATGCGTTCTCGATGATCATGACTTCTTCGTAAGCTCAAACTCGTTTGATTATAAGTTTGTTGTACATTTAAATGACAACTCAACTCAGATACAACTATTTATTTTTAGTGTTGTGTCAACTAGAACTCACTAAAATAGGATTTCAATACATTTATGATTCTTTCTTTAATATTAAAATTAAAAAACTTCATCAAAAATTTTGTTTAATCAAGAGAATACAGTAGAGATTTCATATTAATTTTTCAAAAATGAAAATCTATATCTTTCATTCACATATAAATAATCTTTTCTAAGAACTGGTTCTACGTTCAGTGTTTCATATCTATAAAAACATTATAAAATTTATTTGATAGCCGATTATATTAGAAATATAATTATTTTAGTATTAAATGAACGAATATAGCAACTTCTATTTCTCCATTCTTTCCCATATGATGTGATGCGATGCTCGGCAACCAACGAACACGCACACACTTACATACAGGTGTCGATCGATTTTTGCAACAGTCATCCCTAAATTGCCTTTTCTTTCTTTTCTTTTACTCGTGCTCCATTTTCAGTTCGAAGAATAGAAATAAATCTTGTCGACACACACCACAACAATAAGTGGCCAGATCTCATTTCATCAACAAAGCATACACGCGTTTGTGCACAATCACAAAAATATTTATTTATATAATAAACAGGAAAGACGGTTCATCATTGAAGAATGTCCGATCTAAATTCTCTTAGATCAGTACTCTACTCAAAAAGTATTGATTCAACCAATGTTAAACCATATACTGGTCTTCATTTCAATACGAGTGGTAATAAAAGCAATTATTTTTTATTTATTTATTTTTAATTAATTTTTATGGAGACAATTGTGTGTATCGATGAAATTGCTTTTTTTCGAAGTTATTATGGATAAAATTACAATAGAATCAAAATTAAAGAGCAAACGAATAATTTCTATTTATTTTTTTTAAGGTGATTTGATTTTATCAACACCATCACTTGAATCATATCGTGTTAATAACGATCCACTCTATCGATACGAAGGTACAATGTCTGATCATCTTCCTAAACAAGTTGATCATCGCATCTTAGCTTATAATTCACTTGAAAATCGTCGTTATCAATCTCTTCGAATGAAACAACCTGTTCCACATTATGTCACTCGTATTTATGAAGAACGATGTATGAGTATATTTTGACCTAGTATTTAACATATATTCATTAATTTTTAGTTGGTTCTGTTGTTTCACCTCGTACTGAACCATCACGAACAATTCGTGTTCATACAGCACCAGGTTATCGATTACTTGTAGAACAAATTCCAAATCAAGATCAAACAATGGTTTCACAACGTTTCAATAAATTGAGTCCATTTGTTACAGAACATGGAAATAATCCTAATGCTAATCCTATTCTTCGAGAATCAGCAGTTTAAATTCTTTTTTTTCGATTTTATTACTTGAATTAATAATGAATTGAATTAATAAAATCCTCGAAAGGTTTGGGTATATTCTCTTTTTTATTTATTTCATCTTTAATAATCAAGAATTCATTGTTACTTTGAGTGAAATGAAAATTTCGTCAAGAGTATATTCTAACATCAAGGATCATTTAAGAAAAAATAAAAAAAA
>JAJEKB010018168.1:0-12609 GCA_022393335.1 Macrotrachela quadricornifera
TATTCAAGAATTTTCCATGACACAATAAAAATTGATCGAGAAAAAAATGTCCTCAGCTTCGACCACGTCTATAACCCTGATCCTAGAAGCATGGAAACGGTCGTGGTGATACAAGATTTGAAGGTATGTCTTTAGTCTACGGTGTTATTTGTTTTCAATTAAAAGAAATATTCTAAAATAATTAGAAACACGTAATAGTCATAGAAAAATAGTGCTTTTTCGAAAATAAGATAGTTTTATACTTCAGAACCCCGAGCAATAAATTTTCTGGCATTTATTCTCATCTTTGTGTTTGTTTTGTGGCCACCCAGATGTTTAGGGTTGTAAAGTGTAAGAGGAACCAAAATGTGTTTTATTTTGAAATGCCATCTTGAGGGTGTGGGTGTGAGTTTTAAGAAAGCACACCGTGATCGCGATTTCGACCTTGCTTATGGGTCACATCAGACGGTTTTCATTTATTTTGTGGTGATAAAAAAAATTTTTGAGCATAATGATTAAAGATGAAAGGTTTGTATGAATTGATGTATATGTAAGATAGTAGAAGATTGAAGTTCTTTGAATTGGTTCAGAGATTTTTCGAGAATAAAGTCATGAGAATGAGTGTAGATTTTATTGGTTTTATTTAGTGTGAAAATATGTTTGAACATTGAAAGAAACAGAGGTAGTTAGCTATATATGAATGAAAAAAAGTGTTTCAAGTTTGAAGAGTTGGGAAATTGTATTGTTGTCATTGTTTTAGCTATTGATTGAGATCTATGGATGTTGTAGATGATTTTCCGGAGTTCGTGTTGATGCTTTCAGTTTCGTCATCTTCATCGGATTCGCTTTGATATGTTTGAATGGCTTGTTGCTCAATTTGTTGTTCCACATTGTTTTCTACTGTGTCCAAAGTATCCCCGTTTGGCTGTTTATTGTTGCTGATTTTTGGCAATAATTGTTGAGTATCATGGAGATGAATATTGTGGGTAATCGTGATTTGGATTTGTTTTGGTTGACAATCCTTGTTATGTTGAAAAACTAGGAAAATGAAGAATATTTTTATTAACTGTTTAGTAGTAGCGGTTTTGTTTTTTTATGATCGGTTTTACTTATAGATATTATTTTCAATGAATGGTTTTTGATTATTAGCTATTTCATCAATTTGTGTTCGTTTGTTTGCCATTGAATGAAAATTCGATAATGAAAGTCTAGAATGAAAGACCGGTTTCAGATTGTTTTAGTTTATGATTGATTCTATGTATCATATGAGTTGCATACAGAAACGGTCCTACCTATACCCCGATGAAAAGACGAATAGATTTGAAAAATATGAAAAATCAAATAATCTACAATAGAGGAATGTAAAAACACATGAATATTTTCTTGATGATACAAAACGTTTCCGAAATTGTGATTTATTTTTCATGAAAATGTTGAACATGTTTTACAGAAGAAAAGTTAATCTATAGATTCAATGTTAGTTTAGCTCAGTTTTGAATAGTTGATATATTGATAATTAGTACAGCTGTGAACATACGTGATTGATCTTCTGCAAAAGCCCATTTAAGTACTCGGCAATGTAAATACTGTCGATGAGGCTCACGCATATAATCACATAGCATATCTTCGATTTTATCATATAATTCATCGGCTTCTTTCATTTCTGGATCGTATTGAAATCGATGATCTCCAAAAGACCAGGAACGTTGATTGTGATGATATCACTCCATTATTGTTGTTGGTATCAATAGGTATTTGTTGTTGCTATTGATTATTGATTTGAGCTGTTAATGGTGGAGTGAGTGAATTCATTAATTGATTTGAATAATTGTGATTGTTATTTTGTTGAATATTTTGATCAGCCATTAATGAAATATTCGAATTTATATAGTTTAGATATGAGAGTAAAATGTTATTCTATACGTAAAAAAATTATGCTCACATTTTTGATGAAAATGCTTTGAAGTTTTGAGATCGTGTAGTATTTGAAAAGCTTTTATAAAGGAGATATGCTAAATCTACAACATAGAAGAATTTTATTTTTCAGAAATAATTTAGGAATGAAATATCTTTATGTGAAAATTTAATCAAAAAATATTTCAAAATGTTTGACAATATAAGAAACGAAGTACAATAAACAACAATACAAGTTAGAGATTATTGTTGATCAAGTCTGAGAACGTCGACGTACTAATTCTTGAGTCAAATTTTCACTATTTCGATTTCCAACAATAAGTCTTGTATGGATAACTGGTGTATGTTGAAATATTTTATTCCATAATTGATGAATATTTTTTTTGATATGTTGAAAGTCGTTCCTCATGTGTGTAATGAATAATGAGATTGTTAATCGATTTCGATTCTTTTTCAAGGTGTTTTTTGACTAATAAATCCTTCATTTCCTCTTTGGAATTAGGATCCATTGTTTTTGCTAATTGTGAAGCGATTTGATATTCAAGAATAGTTGGTTTATATAACAATTGACGACGTATGGCAGTGCACTGTAAAAAAAGGATCTTTATCAAACCAAAATACAGATCCGCGCGCGGATACACGGTCCGATCCTTTTCTGGTTTCCTAAAAAAAAGTTTCATATCAAACTTCTTTTCAATGAACGACAAAAAGGTTTCGTACACAAGGTTCAGTATAAAACCTCTATCTGGAAAGGTCAGAAAAGGTTTCGTATGAAAGGTTCAGTACTGAAATTTTTCAAAAAAATCAAAACAACGTTCCGTAGGGAAAGTTTTATACTGAACTTTTTACGCGAGATTGAAAAGAGGTTTCTTAGGAATAGTTTCGTACGAGCTTATTCGCACTGAACCTTTTGTCACCTACCCAATAGTTGATAACGGAAGCAGCTTCAGAGGTATTGAAGCAGTTGAGTCTCCATATTGCATCCATAAATCGATCTTATTTATATATGAAAAGCTACATAGAATTTGTACAGAAATTCTATGTAGCTTTTCATATATAAATAAGATCGATTTATGGATGCAATATGGAGACTCAATTGTTTCAATATCTCTGGAGCTGTTTCCATCATTAGTTAAAAATAACACTTAGTCGCCATATTGTTTCTTGAATTAATCTACAAAAAAGAGTAAATCAATTAATTTTATATAATACTACAAACTTCCCCATACAGCTTATAAGTGAGTCGATCTAAGCAGAGAAAACAAATATGTTTATTTTCTATTAGTGAAACTTATCCGTAATTTGATACAAAGATGGTTTTGAGGTAAAGCGCGAGTTAATTTGGATCAGATGATAAATGTATCCACGAGTCCCATATTGAAGTCAATCTAGAACAGAAAAGAAGTTCATTTATTTGAATACAACAAACTTACTAGTTAATTTGTAGGATTTCGGAAAATATTGGGTTCGGCAGTGTTGTCACCAAACCTAAAACTATATACAATTAATTAATTAATTAATTAATTAGGAGACTAGTTTATCAAAGAAGTCCTTACTTGATTATATGCATTTGGATGTGTAGGATGTCTTTCACAATACAGCAAGAAATTCGCATAAATACTTAATCTTAAAACATCTTCTATATGATGATAATTTTTCATGAATTCACTCGTATATATATATAACTTCACCAGCAAAAAAAAACGGTGAGTGAGTAGTGAGCAAAAAGATTCCGTAAGTTTTAAACGCATTCTTAAAGATACTATAAATAATTTTTTAGGGCTAATTTGGAGTAGTATAGATTACTTTTCGACGGCTCTCTCGGGATACTATGGATAACTTTTTGAGAGCTATATTGGAGTACTATAGATAATTTCTTGAGGGTTACTTCAGGATAATATAGGTAACTCTTTAAGGGCTATCTTGAATGTTATTAGTAACTTTCTGAGCCCTATTTTAGCTTATTATTAGTAAATTTCTGAGAGCTACCTCACACTGTAAAAAAATAGACGTTCTACAGAACTTTGAAGATTTGATACTATTTTACGAAACAGTTTTAATTTTCGTGGCATGAAAACTGTTTTGTAAATTTTCATACAGATTCTCACCTCCAGCCTGAAAATTGAATAGAATTTCGAAGTCTTTTTTACGAAACCCTTGAGAAGTTCTGTGTATCATGTACTGAACTTTCGGCAGTTTCGTATCTTTTGTACAAAACTGTTGGTATCTTCTTAGAACATTTAAAGATTCTGTATAAATTATATAGAGACATTCATTGTTTCATAAGTGCTGTAATAATTCTGAGTATATTGTAGAAAACTAGCTATAGTTTCGTAAAAGATATACTGAACCCTTGCATCATTTAGGAAACTATAAACAGTTTTGTACAATGTATGCTGAATTTTTTGATATCTTACGAAACCATTGATAGTTTCGTGGAATAACTAAAAGTTCCGAATACCTTACAAGAATCTATCGCAAGTTTCGTAAAATATCAAAAGATTCAGTAAGCATCGTACGAAACTGTTCACAGTTTCGTAAATGATGTAATGGTTTGGCATACCTTTTACGAAGCCATGAATATCTTCGTAAATGTTGCAAAAGTTCTGGGCATATTTTACAAAACCATTTGTAGTTTCAAAAGCCATCTAATAGTTTGGTAAATCTTATACGAAGCCATTAGCAGTTTCGCCACTTATTTGAAGGTTCAATATACATATTATGAAACCATTGGCAGTTTCGTAAGGCATCTAAAGGTTCTAAGTTTCCCAAACTCATTCATAGTCTCGTAAGTGCTCTGTTACTTTCACACATATTATGCGAAACTCGTGATGGTTTCGTAAAAGACATGCCGAATCATTATATCATTTATGACACTATGAACAGTCCTGTACAATGAAAGCTGAACCTTTTGATGTTTTACGAAACTTTTGATAGATTCGTATAAGATATATGGAATCTTTAATTGTGTCACGAAACTATGAGTGACTTTGTAAAATATGAAAAAGTTTAGCGTAAATTGTACGAAACTGTTCATAGTTTTGTAAATGATGTATTAGTTCAGTATATCTTTTACGGAGTCATGACTAGTTTCGTACAACGTATCCAGAACTATTAGAGCATTTACGAAACTATGGCTGGTTTCGTAGAATATATACGGAACGTTTAAATACTATGCGAAACTATCAATAGCTTTGTACAAAGGACACGGAACTACCGAAAGTTCAGTGCATGGTGCATGGGACTTCTAGAGAGTTTCGCAAACAAACTTCGGAAGCTTTTGTAATTTTCAAAACTTAAAAAGGTTCTTTATAATAATTACGAAACGATTTGTATGCCACAAAACTTAAAATCGTTTCGTAAAAGCGTGTTAAACCTTTAAAGTTCGGTAGGCCTGCGATTTTTTTTTAGTGTAGGCTTGACATCGTTTAAGCTAAAAATTTAATTTTTTTCAAGAACAAAACAAATTCTGAAAAATCTAAATGAGTACTTTCGTAGACCATGATGTGGCGATTCTAATGAGATAAGACAGTTGCTCCTATCTCTTACTACAAAAAACTAGATAGGTTCACAAAAATGGTCACTGGTATGTACTATTGTGTATGGTGAGGTCACTCTGTCGGACAAGATATTTTAAACTTTTCTTATCTACAAATCCAATCCAATATCATTTTCTAAGTCAGTTTTTCACGCTAATTCAGAATATGATATTTTCAAAAAGATTAAGAAAATAATTGTCCTCGAAAATTGATCATTTTCGTAAAAGAAGCATGATAAAGTTGTATATGCGACATTTTTAGTCATTTTACTTTTTTAGCATATTTCTGAGCTAAACGATCATCAAATCGAGTTAAGAAATATATATTCCTGACCAAATTTTCATGCTCTATCAAACCATATATAAAAGAGCGAAAAAAGATTTCATTGAAATTTTGCCCTCTGCCGACCTTACCTTCCTCACTACTTTTAATATACCCTAAGTAGATTGTTTTATGTTGAAAAACCCAGATTTATTTTTATTATGCCATTCTTTTTCCAATTCTTTATACTGATAAACATTCTATTGATCGAGAAAGTTTTGCTCTTTTTCCTTATCGCATGATATTTTACAACATCGCAACTGCCAGATTGTTTTGAATGTTTGCAATCATGGTGACGGATGTCTCGTATCAAACATAAGGTCACATCATAAAAGCGTCTCTTATCAGTCTTGAAGTATTACATTATTTTTTAATCAGACCTCCAAGTCATCATGTTTTGCTTGTTGGAAAAAACCAATGTATGAGTATGAATCACAGAATAAGCAATCACTATTGCGATTGAGTTTTGCAGTTGATAGATATAAGTAGGAAGAATGCAAAAATAACATGTAGTTTGTCACCATATATGCTATCAAATGGAACAATTAAGTAATAATGAAAAAACTGGGAGTGAGCATCCATCGGCATTGTTTTTATTAACTAAACAGCTCTCAGATATATTGATGTTATACTCGTTAGTAACGAAAAAACTATTGTGAGATAAAGAGGTCGCACTTTTAAGTTACTGTTGGGCCTTACTCGGTAGTCATGGTCATGGCCATAGATAGTTACGACATTTTTTAAAGAACCCATATGCTAGAGATGTCTTAGTTTCATCCGAGAATCAAATATTTCATCTTGATTATAAATTTTTCAACATTCATCAACGTTTGTTTCAATTTTTTAATCCCAAACAACTGATATTTTATAGTTTTCAGCACCCAGGTTGATGAATCTGACAAGAAATCTGATCGGATCTCTATCGGAATCCAATCAGATTTTAAAAATTTTTAAAATAATTAATTAAGGTACAGATCGATTAACATATACCGATAGATTCCGTCAAATTTCGACAGTGGGATCCCAGTAGATCCCAACAATAGGGATTCAAATGCCAGTTCACAGCCCGGATCTCCATCAGATTTCATCGACAAATCGACTCCTACCAGATCCACTTGGATCTTATAAGAACAGAGAAATATGGAAGAAGTTACACGGAAAAAACAGAGAAATTAGACAAAGAGTACTGCACCTTTCACCATACATTCACGTTTCTCTGACATAATTTAGCATATATTTTAACATCATTTCAAGCAAAAATGATAAGGCTAATTATTTTAAAATACCCGCTACGATTTCATAAGCTCTACCAAAATCGAAATGACAGAAATAATCGTAAACGCTTGATGATATAAATGATAGAGAAGACATTCAGCTGTCAACATTCGAAAAAATTACATTAACACATTCGAGACGATATGAATATTATTTTTTCGTAATTCATGAAAGGTCCAATTTCTTTGTTCATGACAGTTGTAATACACAAATCAGCTTTTATCAACGTTTCTCCTATAGATATGAACTATCAATATTCTTTTATTAGCGGTAAAAGAATCAGCGCTTTTGGTCAAAATATGGCAGAGATATCCCATGTAAAATTTTTTATGCAAAAAAGTAACTATTAAGTACTTTGAAAAGTAGGTTTTACACAGGCAATAGTACTTATAAGTGAACACTTTTAAATACTTTTTCGCAATTTTTGAGCAAAAAGTACTATTAAGTACTATAAAATGTAAGAAAAAGTACTAAATCTTAATAAAGAAAGTACTAAATAGTGGCAAAATTTACTTTATTACTATTCAAAGTAATTTTTAGTACTTTGTATATTAAAAAAGTTTTTTAAATTACTTTGAATAGTAATAAAGTAAATTTTGCTACTATTTAGTACTTTCTTTATTAAGATTTAGTACTTTTTCTTACATTTTATAGTACTTAATAGTACTTTTTGCTCAAAAATTGCGAAAAAGTATTTAAAAGTGTTCACTTATAAGTACTATTGCCTGTGTAAAACCTACTTTTCAAAGTACTTAATAGTAGATTTTTCGTACTTTTTTTTACATGGGATTCAGCTTTTTCTGTGCCAAAGATATTTTTGAGCCACCATGTAGTGGGTCTCACCGGTGGGTCCCATCGGGTCGAATGTGTTAATTGGACAGTTTGTACGCATCTGATAGGCTTCATTGTCTTTCCAGGATGAATATCGTATTCTTCCTTCTTCTGTTCAAGTAAAACTTATTTATGCATGAGTTTTTAAAGAACAAATACTAGTTTTTAAATAATATATTCGGTATAAGACTATGGATATTAATAGGGACATTTAGAAAATATGAAGACTTCTTTTCTTTGATCGTACATGCTAGTTTTGATGTTCTCTTCAAGTATCTTAAGTTAAAGTTTTATATAGCAATTCATTTACTGATTTAACTATCTTGTTTAGGTTCAGAAGACAGAAATCAAGCAACTATCTTTTCTTTGGTATGGCTTGGAGCTCACCCAGCTGAGCCAAATACTGATAACAGTATTTTAGAAGTTCAGAATGATCTACGTTCAAATTTTGACGAAAATCTCAAGATTTTCGAGGACGATTTCGAATGTGAATATTATATACGGGATCAACCGCTTTGCACAAAGATTTTATTTCTTGTTGATGAAGACTCAGCTCAAACAATGATTGAACGCGCTTCGTATATCAATCAAATTATCTGCACATTCGTTTATGTCAAACAAGATTTGGGTGATCGATCATGGAAAGGACGAAATCTTTCTCAAATGGTACTGTAGGTTTTCGTTATTGAATTTTCTATGAACGTCATATTAGATTACGCTTACTTTTATGAAAAGTCGAAAAAAGAGTAAATAGTTCGTGAATAAAGAACGTTGTCTTCGTTTGTTAGAGACTATGTTTGGAGAAAATTTTCAGCTTCTGTCACCCTGTCAGTAATTTATAAGTCGATATTTGAAACTTAATCAATCATCCATTGCCTCTACAAAAAAAGATTTCTTTTCATATTTTGACAGTCGGCGACTTACACAGAAGCGTTAAAACGTAAATGTGACGTTGAAAAAATCTCGTTATCGTTCTTGATAAAACTAGAACGGAAAATAGATTAACACGTTATCATCGATGATACAAATGAAAGCATGCACTTCATTTTCAACTTTTACCTTCTAGGTTAAATGTATCACCATTCACAAACTTAGTTCATGTATCAAAGCATTCAGAGCACGATGGTTCTCATATGCTTCTTCTGCACTATTATCGAGTGTAAACAATGAATCTGACCGATCGACATCACGGATCAATGGTTTATTTCTGTCCTCGCAACACATAATCGATGTTCTTGTTGAATTAAAGCCACACACTTCAGAACGTCATTTGTTTATTCGCGAATGTGCTGCAATGTTCGCAAATGAACCGGATAAACTGAAACTGCTTCATAAATTCTACATGGATTACACAGGCGAGAATCCCATCTTATGGTATACGAAAAACAGTTTTTTACATACATATGTGAATGAGGCACTACGAATGGAGAAGGTTGAAATGCTTTACTTATGTTGTTTCTTCATTCGCGACATTCGCGCACAATTGGCCAAGCATCAGTACGCAAACTCGATACGTGTGTACCGCGGTCAGAAAATGTCCAAATCAGAGTTGGAGCACTTACAAAAACTGACCGATCAACTAGTGGTAGTAAAATCACTTCTTTCTACAAGTACCTCTCGAGATGTGGCCAAATTTTTCCTTCCTCATGAAAGTGATTCACAGGCGGAGAATCAATTAGAACCAGTTTTGTTTGAAATAGACGCCGATCCTCAGTTGAACGGACACAACAAGAAGCCATTTGCAAATATCACCAACTTAAGTAACTTTGATACAGAAAAAGAAGTGCTATTCATGTTTGGTTCGGTATTTCTTCTAACTGGGATATGGCATGTGGATGGCATTTGGGTCATAAAAATGTCATTGTGGACATTTGACAAAACTGAACTACAACCCGTGCTCGATTTGTTAGGAAACATTCAAACTGATTTAGAAGACAATCAAAATCCTCTAAGTTTCGTTTCTATATTGACAAGTTTCGATAAAGATGATCTAGCGGCAAACCTAGTTAAGCAATATCTTCTGGAACTTACCTGGGACGATGTCACCAATTCGGATGATCTCGTTGAAATCGCAAAATGCTATCATCAATTAGGCTTTATTGATTTAAAACAAGGTCAATATGATTTAGCGATTGAATGGTTGAATAAAGCATTAAAAACGTTTGCGACAACATTATCTGTTGATCATCTATATACTGCAGCCACGCACATATCCATGGGCGATACACTAGCAAGAAAAGGTGATATGAAACAAGCTCGTTTAGAATATCAGACTGCATTACGTATCTATGAACGTGATTACAGTATGGAACATCCTAAAATAGCGTCTTGTCGTGAGAATATTATTTGGCATATATGTAGAAAAGAGCAATCATTTCGTCGACCAATTGATTTCTCGCAACCATCAATGTTAATTGACGACAGTCATCTTTCTACTATTCAATCAGAGCGGTTCATAAATATTCTCAGTGAAGATCAAGCTGGCACATTAAGTTCACTATCATCAGAAGATATGTTGAAACAATTGTATTCAATCATTCACTTGGAAAACTCGGAAGTGACTGAAGAAAGTAATTCTGCAACACGACATATAAAACTTCATCCACTAGTTAATACGATCATAACTAGGAGAAGTTTATTTCCGTTTATTGCTGGAATCGTCACCTATCGATGTCCGAGTTGTAAGGAACCAGTGTGGATTTATCAAGTATTTTCCATGTTCAAAGGATCACCATGTTTTCGTTGCATTGGAAAAGCTTTAAGGTTCAAACGCACATGAGCAAGTTTGTAAATTGTTATACGGATGTTCATTTTGTGACTGTTCATTCTACACGAACATTTTAGCAACTCATTGAGTCGCATCTGTCCTTACCCATGCATCCTCTGTTCTTCGCTAAAAACCCTTTTACTCTCTTGCAATGCTCATTGTCTTATCAGTCTATGTCATATTTTTTCCTATAAGTATCGTATTTAATGTATCTAAAGACTATTTGGTATATTTAGAAAAATGATGAAAGAGGTTGAAAATTTTCTTCCTTGCAGGTGCAGAGGAATAACAAATCTTATGTTGATATGGGCTTTATTAGCTAAAAGATTTTTTTAATAAAATATCAACACAATATATCCCACGTTCATTCCCATTCGAAATAAATCTTACTGATCACACCTTTAATTGTATAAGTGAATAGAAGTTTATCAAGATGTCTCATTCTTTTGATTTTTCATTAATCATTTGATCATCCACTATCAGAATACAGTCAATGTCCCTATCAAAAAGAGTTTTTTGAGAGGTATTTGTGTTTTCATTTTTACTAATTTCGTTTTAAAATATAAATGTGTAACTTTTTTACATATTTGGATGCAGAAATATCTGCTACATCTAATCGTGCAAATAGTGGTTGATTATCGTGATTAGTGGTGATTTGCAGTTAACTGAATTTGTTCTTATTAGGAACTATGCTCCTAATAAGAACAGCAAGCTAGAAAACTATTTCTAACAAAAACAGTTTTTTAGCCCTTTCACCGCGATGGGACCCACCGGTGGGTCCCACTATATCTTAACCAAAACTTAATATAAAAACACTTTCTTTTCCTTTTTCCTTCACATGAGATTACACATAATGAGCCATTTGCTCTGCTTTCGCTATCGTCTGAATCATTTATTGCACAGTCTGATGTTTCTCGTTAAAACAATCAAGATATACAAAATTGTCACAATCAGAACAGAAAGTTTTTATTTTCTTTGATGCGACATGGCTCGCTTCTCTTGATTGTTGTTGCCTGATCTTTTCATAGCAACCAACACAGCGTCTTCAAACATTCCGCGAAGATCCTTCCATTTCTTCGAGCTTGTGATCCGCGAATTTGCACTTGGTTTGACTTGTTGAATGTTCTCTTAGACCAGGTTTTACATTCTCGAATGGCACATCAAGAAGTAAAGATCGCACTAGACTTTCGCGAAACTAACATCGTCATAATGTTCGTACCATAATATTCTTTTTAAATCAAATAAGCATTCACTATGAACACTCCAAATATCATCTCAAATGCCACTTTGTGATACCATTTTTTGGACCGTCGAAGGCATGTATATTATGTTGATAACTGGTCAGACAAACCTACATCTTATTTTTCTTTGTTGTAATCGAGGACAATTGGTGGTTTCATGATGCGTTCATTGACTTTATTGATTATTCCGGTGTCTACCAAAGTTGTTGAATGCGATAGCTTTGTGGATATCATCAAAACATCTCTTTTATCTTTCTGCTTGATGAGTTTAATACCATTGTTACTTTGGAGCCTATAAACTTCACCACTTTTGAGCTTTTTCTGAACCACTCCATGCTCCGATCCAGCGCGATTGCTTCTCAATGTTCCAATGAGGTAAGTACCATTTCGCAATAAACTTTTTGCGAGAGACATACTTGCAAAGAAGTTATCAACTACTATAGTTCGATGACATTCAAGAAGACCATCTGCCAAATCGAGTAAGACAGTTTCAGTAGTGTAATAATCGTTAAGTTGGTGCAACTATCCAACTATCCAACTATTCAACTTTACAGCAATACAACTATCCAACTATCCAACTTTACAACTATCCAACTATCCAACTTTACAGCAATACAACTTTACAACTATCCAACTATCCAACTATTCAACTTTACAGCAATACAACTTTACAACTATCCAACTATCCAACTATTCAACTTTACAACTTTACAACTATCCAACTTTACAACTATCCAACTAT